>WNWK01003710.1:142500-158749 GCA_009830355.1 Cherax destructor
TTTGAACAAAACACTGTAGAAAATCTTGTGAACTGGGAAATGGAAAAAGTTACAAACCTTAGTCCGGTGCTGACACACACAGAAAACGGGAAACCGTGTTAAGGGGTGTCTAAGATACTAACAGTAATATGAAAAGAGTAAAATTTGAGGCTTAGCATATATATATATACTATATATATATATATATATATATATATATATATATATATATATATATATATTATTAATCAATAACAACACTGCGACTAGCCAAGGACTCGAACCCATATCGTTTTGTTCCACCTCATGGTGAGCAAATATCACATGACGCTCTAACCCACAGGACCACCAAATCCTACAAGAATCAGGCACCAGCAGAGCTAGTATACCAAACGTGGAGTAGAATGAAATTAAAGACGTCAATTTCTAGCCATATCTCTTATCCAGACTGAACACTTGGATTCTTATCAAGTCGCATATCCAACAGAGGTCGAAAGAGTTATCCTGCATCGTATAACTCTCCCCTGTTAATTATACAAAGGCTCCACATAGATTATAGAGGAATGAGAGCAGCGCCTGAGCTAATAAAACAAAAATAAACCAGGCGAAAAAAACTTAATAATTAGATCAAGACTAAAAGTTCCAAGGTAAATTTATAATAATAATAATAATAATAATAATAATAATAATAATAATAATAATAATAATAATAATAATAATAATAATAATAATACGTAATTATAAAAAAGAAAATCAGGCAACGAAATGTAACGGTGCCAGGCGAATTATAATGAATTGAAGCAAAGGTGAATTAGGTGAAGCTGAGGGGAATTAGGTGAAGCTAAGGGGAATTAGGTGAAATTAATGGAAATGAAGTGCAAGGGAATTAGAATAAATTAGTAGAAATTAAAATAAATTGTTAGAAATTAGAAGAAATTAGTAGTAATTAAAATAAATTGTTTGAAATTAGAATAAATTAGTAGATATTAAATTAAATTAGTAGAAAATAGAATAAATTAGTAGAAATTCGAATAAATTAGTGGAAATTAGAATAAATTAGTAAAAATTAGAATAAATTAGTAGAAATCAAAATAAATTAGTAGATATTAGAACAAATTAGTAGAAATTAAGAGGAAAATACCGAAGTTAATGGAAGACAGAAATAGGTCGAAGATAATTGGTTAAGGGTAAGAATAATTAGGTGAGTAATTAGTCGAAAATTAATGGGAAATAAGTGAAACTAAATGAAAGAAAGTGTGCAATGCATTCCCTTCATTATTAAAATTTATGCTCATTGTAAATCGAAAAAAGTTGCGTTCACTGCCACCTAATTTTTCACCCAACTCCCTGGTTAAAAGTTCAGAATAGCTTCCCCTGGCAGGGGGGTGTTATTCACCCTGGCAGGGGGAATATTAGTCTCACTGGCAGGGGAGTATTGGTCTCACTGGTAGGGGAAGTATTAGTCTCACTGGCAGGGGATATTAGCCTTCCTGACAGGGGATTATTACTTACCCTGGCAGGGGGAGCATTATTCACCCTTGCAGGGGGTTATTAGTCTCCATGGGAGGGGAGTATTATCCTCCCTGGAAGGGGGTTATTATCCTTCCTGACAGAGGAGTTATCCTCCCTGGCAGGGGAGTTATTATCCTCCCTTGTTCTCCATTATATTAATTAATCTCATTGTTTCTTGGTCTCCTGACTGGCCATTAAAATTGACACTTGGGTTAATAATGTTTGCGATAATAATATAATGCTTCAAGATTATATTATTTCCTCATCAAAACTTGTATGAATTTCATGTTTTGTATAAGGTGTGTGTATACAGAAGAAAACTTTCTACACATTGGTAAAAACCTTAAGTGATTTTAAAGGCTTATTAGTTCCTGATATATATACATCACTCTTGACAGTATGATGTTAGTACTGAATGAAGCAGAAGTATGAATGAATGACAGTGTTGGAACTCAGGGATGAGGTGGATATTCTTGAGGGGGGGGGGGCGAGGAATGGTGAAATCTGACTCAAAAATATCAGTGAAGAATCATGGAGTAAATCTTGCGAGCAATTCAGCCAAGAAGTTAACATCGCTCAAGCGTATCTCGTACCTGCTTGTCAGTTGATGCTACAAAACTCCGCTCGAGACACGAGTGCGCTCACACCTAGAGTATGCACCACTTTCTTGGAGCAAGACGACTTGTCTCTCGCCAAGACCCGACCTGGATGGACCTAGCATCCCAACAGAGCCTTCCACGCTGGAGAGATGTAGGTGGACTTCCTGTAGTGTACAAGTTCAGTATTGTCAGAGTATCACTCTTGGCTTCACTTCACGGACAACGAGAAGACAGCTTCTGTACAACAAGACGGGCAGCAGACAGCAGATACACTCTGGCTGTACCCTAATCAAGAACATCACTTCATCTAAGATGAAGAATGACTCGAATATAGAACATATTCGTACAGCATAACAACATCTGTGATATATAGTCAACTGGCCAAATGAAATTTCTGGCCTACAGCTGGCTCCAACTTCACCTTTGCTACTTATGTGATTCATAACAGTAAACATGAGGTAGGGAACACCTCTTACCGTGTACATGAAGGTAAGAACTCTTAACCTAACCTGTAAAAACCCTTGAACAAGAGAGAGAGAGAGAGAGAGACAGAGACACAGAGAGAGAGAGAACTACTTACTTATATAAAGAACTCCCAAACCATGGTATATTGACCAATACTGAAAATTATCAACCTGCTACCATCTGGTCTAAGTAATTACAGGCAGCTGCTGCTGTCTACTCACTAACATTCATTGCTAAAGCCTCTTACAAAATTTAATAAATCACGGAATCTATTTTTAATTAATTTTATAATGCTTTGATTTGCAATGAAAGTCATGAATAAATTAGTTAGCACCAATTATATCAGGGAAAATCAAATGATTCGAATTTTTTACCGTGTTAGCAGAAAACGTCTCCTATTTACAAGTGCTGCTAACTTTTTTAAGTTAGAAAATTGCAGTTTTTTATAGAATATAATAGCATAAAGAAGAGAGCGAATCAGACACATGAGAAATACCTTGTACCTCTGTGTTTGTTGTTTATTGTAGCAAAACAGATTCATAACAATGGCGTTCATTCAGGAAGAAAACATTGATTTCGTGCAAAGTTTGTCTTGTTCGTCACTCGACGATGCTCTGACGCCGAGATGAAAGCCGTCCAGGGAAGCTAATTGGTATTCACTTGGTTATGTTTTGGTTGATAAAACTGCTTCAGGGGAATTACGCGCTTGCTTGATAGTCAGGTTGTGGAGGAGAGAGTAGGTGGGTGTTTGAGAGAGAGAGAAATAGGCTCTTAAATAACACAATTAATCTCAGGCTAAATACCTTTTGATGAACCGTTGGAAAAAACTGCTTTCGCAGTTCGTGTTTTGTGTTCTCACCTGTGTTTGCGGGGATGAGCTGTAGCTCCTGGTATTGCTGTGGTTGCTCACGTCCGTATTCACCTGAAATCTGTTATCTCTTTTGTGTTACGGGTGAGTGTTGATGCTTGTATGGTACGTTAAAACTGCGAGGTTTTGCTTGGATCATGGCGGTGTCTCTCTCTTTCCTTGCCTAACTCTTTAATAGGGGACTGAACACCTTCTATCCAGGGTAAATCAATGAACACCTTTATATTAAATCTCCGCTTTTTTGTTTTTCGTTCCTGACGCTGGTTTAAACGTCATCGCTGTATTCCACTGAAGAAGTCTGCTGCGCAGGCGCTAGGTTTCGGCAGTAAAGATACCTAAGTTTTACACGTGTTTCTTATTCATCAACTGACTCTTGTATGGTAAAATTGAACAATGTAAATCAATCTTCTATTTTCACAATTCAATGGAAAAACTTGGCTTACCATTCCCCAAATTGAAAAACAACAACAACATCGTCTTGTCAACCCTTTCCCCCATCTGACCCATTGTATGAAAACTTAATTCTTTATCCGCAGTCGGAATAAACTGGCGTCTTCATCTCTAGACTAGAAAAAACTTATCTTCACGTTCCCCAAGTGAAAAAAACCCAGCTTGTTATATCCCCGACCCATTCTATGAAAAACTTAATTCTTCAACCCCAGTTGGAATAAACTTTCGTCTTCAATACAGAATGGACAAAAGTCTTGGTGCGCTGCTTGCATTCTCAGGTCCACCGTGTCCCTTCCAGGTCTGTGAAGAACAAACAGGTACAATACCGTGACTGGAACAATACAAAAAAAAAAAAATCCACACATAGTAGAGAGAATATTATGATAACGTTTCTGTCCGACTTGGATCATTTAAAAGATACACTATGTTATGTATCCTTCCAGGTCTGTCTGTTATCTTCCTTTGGATCAAAAAAAATCTGTTGGTCTCGTCCTTGTCAGAGGTTGTCGCATGCACCCACGCGGGTTTGGTCGATATTGGCTCTTTCACTGCGTGTGTCGAGTCTTGAACCGAATTTGGTGATCTGGGTTGTTAGAGCAACGATCGTTTTATCAAGTAATCCAAGTGAAAATTAAGTGGTGTAGCAACTCACATATAACCCGTACTTAAGAGAGGAAATTTTATGACAACGTTTCAGTATATCTGTCGATGCGTTATTATAAGAAAATATTCGTAGAGATATATTTTTAAGTCCATTTGGCTTGTCTGAGTGTGTAAAAATTACGATACCGATTCACGCACAATCTGTTCCATGTTTGTGTCCTTGTTGCAGTAATTTACAAGACAGTTTCACGTAAATTATTTACATTGTATCAGCCTTGTTTTATCTGAAGCTTCACCCTTGTTCTAACTACTGCTTTTGTTCTGCCTACAGTTTCATTCTGCTATTTTTGTTCTTTCACTCCAGTTCTGCTGTTCTTGTTGTTGCTCTCCCTGCAATCCATTTATTTTTATTATACCGGCCGTCTCCCACCTGCGTTAAGAAACTCAAAAATCTGAAAACACGTTCACCTTCATTAATTTAATCTCTGTCTTGTCAGAAGTGTACGAATATCACAGTTTAGATGATTATCCGAACTGTGACGTACCCAACCCACCTTCAGAGTGCAGGCACAGTACTTCCTACCTCCAGCACTGTAACATCCCCAACCCACCTTCAGAGCGCAGGCACAGTACCTCCCACCTCCAGGACAGTAAAATCCCAACCCATCCTTCAGAGTGCAGGCACTGTACTTCCCACCTCCAAGACCTTAACATTTTAGAAGTAACAAGGTGATCAGAGACGGTGTATATAGTCTGTGGGACAAGATGAAATCTTCGAAGGAGAAGGACCTTGCGATAAACAATTACAAACATTCATTGATAAAAAGAACAATATTATCATATGCAATGTTACAGGTGGGGTCTCACAAGGACCAGCACTGTCCCCAATAATATTTACACTTTATATATATGAAGATTTTTTCGATTCAAATAGGAAAAAAAAATCTGTGCAAGAAGCCAAAATGGCCGTAAATTTCCAAAAGATTTTGATAGGTTGATCAGAAGAGTGAAAAAAAAAATGAATGATAATATAAAATTTAATATTCATGAATGACAGGTAAAGGAAATGACAGAAAGGATAACAATTCTGATTTGTTTATGCAAAATGGAAGTCATGGGAATTAGAAAGAGATCTAAGGAGGGATTTTGAAAACAAGCCATCAGCGGACGACACTCATACAACGTGGAAAAAAAAATCTTCGAACATATGCTCTAGAATCCAACAATCACATATCACAGAGAGTAAGGACAAAAAAAAGTAATCATTGACAAAATAAATTTATCAACATCTTCATGGAAGCCCAAGAGAAGAGATTCCAACTTGATTACAAGAAAGAGAGAATGAAATCGGTCTCGCAGGAGGGTGAGCAGTCCTCGCAGCCCCGGGCTGCCAGGGGCTTCCTCGCCACTGGCGGCTCCCTCGCCACCAGCTTCCTAGCCACCGGCGGCTCAGTCACCTCCAGTTCCCTGACCACCAGCTTCCTAGCCACTGGCGGCTCCCTCGCCACCAGCTTCCTAGCCACTGGCGGCTCCCTCGCCACCAGCTTCCTAGCCACTGGCGGCTCCCTCGCCACCAGCTTCCTAGCCACCGGCGGCTCAGTCACCTCCAGTTCCCTGACCTCCAGCTTCCTAGCCACTGGCGGCTCCCTCGCCACCAGCTTCCTAGCCACTGGCGGCTCCCTCGCCACCAGCTTCCTAGCCACCGGCGGCTCAGTCACCTCCAGCTTCCTAGCCACTGGCGGCTCCCTCGCCACCAGCTTCCTAGCCACTGGCGGCTCCCTCGCCACCAGCTTCCTAGCCACTGGCGGCTCCCTCGCCACCAGCTTCCTAGCCACCAGCGGCTCAGTCACCTCCAGTTCCCTGACCACCAGCGGCTTCCTCGCCACCACCAGCTTCCTTACCACCAGTTTCCTCACCATCAGCTTCCTCTCCACCAGCGGGTTCCTCGCCGCCACCAGCGGCTTCCTCGCCACCACCAGCTTCCTCGCCACCACCAGCTTCCTCGCCACCACCAGCTTCCTCACCACCAGTTTCCTCACCATCAGCTTCCTCTCCACCAGCGGCTTCCTCGCCACCATCAGCTTCCTCTCCACCATCAGCTTCCTCTCCACCAGCGGCTTCCTCACCACCACCAGCTTCCTCACCACCACCAGCTTCCTCACCACCAGTTTCCTCACCATCAGCTTCCTCTCCACCAGCGGCTTCCTCGCCGCCACCAGCTCCCTCGCCACAATTACACTCGGAATCAACACTAACTCATTATCTGGCGGCGGCTCAGTACCGTCCCTGGAGAAGGGATTTGGAACCCTGCAGTTGTATTAAAGATTTACCAGCAATGATACATTTCGTTGTTCAGTGAAGGTCTGCGTCAGCCTGTTCACGCTCCTACTGTCTTCACTACATTGATAAATCTTCCTTGATATCTTGCATATTATATGAAATTAAAAGTTATTATATTTCAAGGTATTTTCGAGGTTTTTTTTGAGTATTTTTCCAAGCATTTTTATGATTTTTTTTCACTAAAATTAAAATATTTTACAACAAAAAGCATTAATTTATTGTGAAAATTCCTCTAGATTTTCTTTTTGCTCCTCCAGATTCTTGCACTGAATGACCCACACGGGCTTATCGCCCCCCATAAATATATTATAAGTATAATAACAAGCTCCTCCAGAAAGGTGAGGCCTTGTGTCTTTTTCAGGTTCATCCTTAAAAAATTTTTGGTGTCATACCTGCAAACTTTTCCAGCTTGTTTGTGTAACTGTTAAGGTGTGGGCTCAACACTGCTTCCACTAACTTGAGGACTGGCCTGACATCCGTGAATCAAATATTTAGTAATATATATTTTTTAAACTCTTTCCTCCCTTCGTATCTTAAGACGTTTTCTTGATGGCAAGTGTCTCCTACAGCGAAGCAGATTTAATACCATTTAGATGCATTTATATTGTTCCACTTTTATTCATTTTTTTACCTCTTTTATTATATCTTCGTGTTATCTTCTGACTCAAGCGGTGTAGGTCAGGTTAGGTTAGGGTAGGTCAGGTTAGGTTAGGTTAGGTAAAGTTTGTCAGGAAACAGGACTCAGTATTCCCTGAGTGGGTCTTAGTCATGTGATGACCCGCATCTGCTGAAGCTTTTGGTCATCTGACCGAGTCCTTTCACTGGCTTACCCCTCCACCCCTTTAAAAAATTCTGGTTACGATTATAACCACGTGAGATGAATCAACATCCTCTTCAGACCCCAACTTTCTCCGTATGATCTTCAAAAAACAAAACCCTTCCAGCTTCTCAGAGAAGCCAATACTTGTGTACTAACACTAAGGATCAGTGCTCAAAGAATCTTTATTTTGTACTATCGAAACCACTTTACGTTCAATTAGTAAAATATTCGCTTTGCCCAACACTTGCTTCGAATATACATAAGTAACGCAGAATGCCGATCATTTTAAGAGTTGAATGGCAGTTGAAGAGGAGTTGAAGGGAAGTTTGACACTTTCTTACTGCTGCTGTGTGCGATTAATTACCTATTTGCATTTGCCGGTTAAGCTCCAGCTCTTGGGCGAGCCTTGCCACTTTCATTTAACCTGATTTGTGGCTGCCGTGTTTATTTCTGAATCCATATACAGAGTCAGTCCAGTCGGGAATGGATAACAGTCCAGGATTGACCGAAACGTCGTGTATACCTTCCCTTTCAAAGTGTGGGTTTGTTTCGAGATGTTTCAGCCACGGTATTGTAACCTTTACATCTCAGATTACCAAGTGTCATTTTCCTACATCAACACATTTCTTTTTCTACCCTAACACAATAAAAAATATTAACAAATGCTGTCGAGGCTTGAGTTCACTTCAGTTAGTGTCCTCATATTGTTAGACAGCCTCTTCTTATTTTCTCTCTCACCTGGAGGAGTATACCTGGAGGTGTTCCGGGGGTCAACGCCTCCCGGCCCGGCCATGACCAGGGTGTATCTTGTATATTCTTATCATGTCTCCTCTTCCTCCCTGGTCCTCCAGAGTCGTGAACTTTCCATAGTTCTTGTTTCCCAGTTTCATTATTAGTCTGGTGGCAAATTTTTAATATTTTTCTAGTGGGGGTTCCACGCTGGTTCATCGTACTCGTGGATTTATTAATGTCAAAGGCGAGTAGACTTTCGAAATATTCCTCGTTCGGATTTGTGAGGTTTATTCGCATATTTGTTAATGGAAATTGTAATGGTGTTTACATTTAGAAATGAATAATGCGTTATATTAGACATGAACAATGGAAGAAAAAAAAAATCATGTAAAGCCAACATTATATGAAGACTTTCTGGCTTCTGGTGTTATTCTGTTTATGTACATCTAAAGACAATGTGTGTGTGTGTGTATGTGTGTGTATGTATGTGTGTGTGTGTGTATTATTCACCTATAGTATGGTGAGGCTTGTAGCACCTGCCCAGAGCACATCCCAAGTGCCTGTAGCACCTGTTCAGAGCACATCCCAAGTGCCTGTAGCACCTGTTCAGAGCACATCCCAAGTGCCTGTAGCACCTGCCCAGAGTACATCCCAAGTGCCTGTAGCACCTGTTCAGAGCACATCCCAAGTGCCTGTAGCACCTGCCCAGAACACATCACAGGTGTAAATGGTTGATGTTGACCTGAGTCTGGCCAGCTGGCCCTCAGTACATCTGACCAGGTGAATACCAGAAAACGCCTGCAAGATGAAAGCCAAGAGGCTGTCAGGTGAAGACTCTAGAAGCCTACAAGATGTGATACGAAAACGACGGATGCACTGAGGTTGCCTTTTGAGGCATTTAGAAGCCTTGAAGTTGTCATTTGAATACTTTGAAAGCCTTGGTCCTCTAAAGTCTCTGACAGCCTTGGTCCTCTAAAGTCTCTGACAGCCTTGGGGTTGTCCTCTGAAGACTTTGACTGCCTTGGGGTTGTCTTCTGAAGACTCTGACAGCCTTGGGGTTATCTTCTGAAGACTCTGACAGCCTTGGGGTTATCTTCTGAAGACTCTGACAGCCTTGGGGTTATCTTCTGAAGACTCTGACAGCCTTGAAGTGGCTCCCTGAAGACTCATCAAGGCTGAACAATTCATCACATCAAATTAATTCTTCACGTTATTCACGTCTCTAGTGATTATTCTCTATATTGGAATGACAAAGCCACTGGTGGGCGAAACGTTACACATGCATCTAATTCATCTACCAGAAGGCTTAGTATTCCATTACTTCCTACAGGAATACCGTTTTAATTACACCTTAGAAGGCTGACTCGTTCGAAATGGTGTTAAGAGCTACCACAACGGGAGAGGGTACTTCTGTTAGCGTTGTATTGGAACGGGAGAAGGTATCTCCCATTACTGTGGTAGCGTGGTAGCGGGCCGCCTCTATCTCACTACCACTCTAATAGGCTATTTGATCATCAATTTCCAATATTGAGTTTGGGCAGATCAGAGGTAGGTATGAACCAGTCTTGGAGAGAGAGAGAGAGAGAGAGAGAGAGAGAGAGAGAGAGAGAGAGAGAGAGAGAGAGAGAGAGAGAGAGAGAGAGAGAGAGAAGAGAGAGAGAGAGAGAGAGAGAGAGGAGGAGAGAGAGAAAGAAGCTAAATACAAAGAATAATTGATAGAGATACACGAGAGGACACTACTACTACTACCACAGTTACACCAACCACTGACTACATACCCACCTTTCTACTCCTAATATCAGATGGGAAAGTCATTTACACTATCAAACAAGATGGCCATTTGCAGCTTCAAACCATAGATGCAATTTCAGATGGAGGGATGTTGACGGTTCTTAATGTAGTTATGATGGTGGTGGTGTTGGTGGTTGTGATAGTGGTGGAGTGTTGAGGAAGTCAGTGTTGGTGGACATGATGGTGGGGGTGTTGAGGAAGTCAGTGTTGGTGGTGGTGTTGAAGAGGTCAGTGTTGGTAGTGGTGGTGACTTTGTAAATGGTCCAAGTCGGACCGAAACGTCGTCGTAAGCTCCTCTCTTCCATGTGCGGGTTGTGTGTGAATAATAACCTATGTCATATGCCAAGATATTAATGAAAATAAGATACCATTCACAAGATGGGTATTTAGTGCACAGTAACTAGCCGCTCCGGCGACACAGTTTGTACCTATTATTATTATTAGTGTAACTGAAAGCCTTCAGTTACATTAATAATAATAGGTAGGAAATACAGAGCAAAGTAGGAGGAGGTCCCAGCACATTCGTTCGGAGGAAGGTTCTTGCTAAGAATGAGGAAGGAAGGTTCTTGCTAAGAATGAGGAAGGGAGGTTCTTGCTAAGAATGAGGAAGGGAGGTTCTTGCTAAGAATGAGGAAGGGAGGTTCTTGCTAAGAATGAGGAAGGAAGGTTCTTGCTAAGAATGAGGAAGGAGGTTCTTGCTAAGAATGAGGAAGGGAGGTTCTTGCTAAGAATGAGGAAGGAAGGTTCTTGCTAAGAATGAGGAAAGAAGGTTCTTGCTAAGAATGAGGAAGGGAGGTTCTTGCTAAGAATGAGGAAGGGAGGTTCTTGCTAAGAATGAGGAAGGAAAGGGTTTTTGCTAAAAAGAGAAATGAAAGGGAAGGGAGGTTCTTGCTAAGAATGAGGAAAGGAAGGTTCTTGCTAAGAATGAGGAAGGGAGGTTCTTGCTAAGAATGAGGAAAGGGAAGGTTCTTCTAAGAATGAGGAAGGAAGGCTTGCTTGCTAAGAATGAGGAAGAAGGTTCTTGCTAAGAATGAGGAAGGGAGGTTCTTGCTAAGAATGAGGAAGGGAGGTTCTTGCTAAGAATGAGGAAGAAGGTTCTTGCTAAGAATGAGGAAGGGAGGTTCTTGCTAAGAATGAGGAAGGAAGGTTCTTGCTAAGAATGGAGGGGAAGGAGTTCTTGCTAAGAATGAGGAAGAGTTCTTGCTAAGAATGAGGAAGGGAGGTTCTTGCTAAGAATGAGGAAGGAAGGTTCTTGCTAAGAATGAGGAAGGAAGGTTCTTGCTAAGAATGAGGAAGGAAGGTTCTTGCTAAGAATGAGGAAGGAAGGTTCTTGCTAAGAATGAGGAAGGGAGGCAGAACATGCTTAGTGTCCCAGGTACACCAGTGCCACGTGCCAGCAAGATTGAGTATTATAACAGTGCTTGTGGGCTATCTTCTATTTCCATATATGTGTGTACTCACCTAATTGTAGTTGCAAGGGTCGATTCATATCTCCTGGCCCCCACCTCTTCACTGGAGTGTGTGTGTGTGTGTGTGTGTGTTGTGTTTTATTGCCAGAGCAGACCAAACTTGCCTTAACAAACACTGACCAATAGAAAAAGCGAACCAAACTGTAGACAATAAAACAGAAGGCAGTCCATCATCCTAGAGAAGACCTGTCAGTAAAACGAACAGTTAGCTCCCAGAACTGACATCAGTTGTGAAACTATATCCAATTAAAATACGGTTTATTAAGACTCCAAAGAGAGAAAAAAAATTGACCAATGCGCTAAGAGAAAACGTTCCTCTGTTAGAGAAAATGGAGCAGAAAACTATTCAGGGAAACAAACATAAATCCTTGGCTATCGCTGCCACTGTAGTGGGGAGTTAGTTTAGGACACAAGGAAAGTTTAACGTTTTGCAGTATCATGAATTTATATATATATATATATATATATATATATATATATATATATATATATATATATATATATATATATATATTTTTTTTTTTTTTATTAACACATCGGCGATTCCCACCAAGGCAGGGTGGCCCGAAAAAGAAAACTTTCATCATCATTCACTCCATCACTGTCTTGCCAGAAGGGTGCTTTACACTACAGTTATAAAACTGCAACATTAACACCCCTCCTTCAGAGTGCCGGCACTGTACTTCCCATCTCCAGAACTCAAGTCCGGCCTGCCGGTTTCCCTGAATCCCTTCATAAATGTTACTTTGCTCACACTCCAACAGCACGTCAAGTATTAAAAACCATATGCCTCCATTCACTTCTATCAAATACGCTCACACATGCTTGCTGGAAGTCCAAGCCCTCGCACACAAAACTTCCTTTACCCCCTCCCTCCAACCTTTCCTAGGCCGACCCCTACCCCGCCTTCCCTCCACTACAGATTTATACACTCTCGAAGTCACTCTGTCTCGTTCCATTCTCTCTACATGTCCAAACCACCTCAACAACCCCTCCTCAGCTCTCTGGACAATCGTTTTGGTAATCCCGCACCTCCTCCTAATTTCCAAACTCCGAATTCTCTGCATTATATTCACACCACACATTGACCTCAGACATGACATCTCCACTGCCTCCAGCCTTCTCCTCGTTGCAACATTCATCACCCATGCTTCACACCCATATAAGAGCGTTGGTATAACTATACTCTCATACATTCCCCTCTTTACTTCCATGGACAAGGTTCTTTGTCTCCACAGACTCCGAAGTGCTCCACTCACCCTTTTCCCCTCATCAATTCTATGATTCACCTCATCCTTCATAGACCCATCCGCCGACATGTCCACTCCCAAATATCTGAATACATTCACCTCCTCCATACTCTCTCCCTCCAATCTGATATCCAATCTTTCGTCACCTATTCTTTTTGTTATCCTCATCACCTTACTCTTTCCTATATTCACTTTCAATTTTCTTCTTTTACACACCCTACCAAATTCATCCACCAACCTCTGCAGCTTCTCTTCAGAATCTCCCAAAAGCACAGTGTCATCAGCAAAAAGCAACTGTGACAACTCCCACTTTGTATTTGCTTCTTTATCTTTTAGCCCAACACCTCTTGCCAAGACCCTCGCATTCACTTCTCTTACAACCCCATCTATAAATATATTGAACAACCACGGTGACATCACACATCCTTGTCTAAGGCCCACTTTTACTGGGAAATAGTCCCCTTCCCTCCTACACACTCTAACCTGAGCCTCACTATCCTCATAAAAACTCTTCACTGCTTTCAGTAACCTTCCTCCTATTCCATACACCTGCAACATCTGCCACATTGCCCCTATCTACCCTATCATACGCCTTTTCCAAATCCATAAATGCCACAAAAACATCTTTACCCTTATCCAAATACTGTTCACCTATATGTTTCACTGTAAACACTTGGTCTACACACCCCTACCTTTCCTAAAGCCCCCTTGTTCATCTGCTATCCTGCTTTCTGTTTACTCTTAATTCTTTCAATAATAACTCTACCATACACTTTACCAGGTACACTCAACAGACTTATTCCCTATAATTTTTGCACTCTCTTTTGTCCCCTTTGCCTTTATACAAAGGAACAATACACGCTCTCTGC
Source organism: Cherax destructor (assembly GCA_009830355.1). NCBI lineage: Eukaryota > Metazoa > Arthropoda > Malacostraca > Decapoda > Parastacidae > Cherax > Cherax destructor. Next base: position 156,248 of record WNWK01003710.1, read on the forward strand.
CAATCCCTAGGTACCTTACCCTCTTCCATACATTTATTAAATAATAGCACCAATCACTCCAAAATTATATCCCCACCTGCTTTTAACATTTCTATCTTTATCCCATCAATCCCAGCTGCCTTACCCCCTTTCATTCTACCCACTGCCTCACGAACTTCCCTACACCCACAACTGGCTCTTCCACACTCCTACAAGATGTTATTCCTCCTTGCCCTACACACGAAATCACAGCTTCCCTGTCTTCATCAACATTTAACAAATCCTCAAAATATTCTCTCCATCTTCCCGATACCTCTAACTCTCCATTTAATAACTCTCCTCTCCTATTTTTAACTGTCAAATCCATTTGTTCTCTAGGCTTCCTCAACTTATTAATCTCATTCCAAAACTTTTTCTTATTTTCAACAAAATTTGCTGATAACATCTCACCCACTCTCTCATCTGCTCTCTTTTACATTGCTTCACCACTCTTTAACCTCTCTTTTCTCTCCATATACTCTTCCCTCCTTGCATCACTTCTACTTTGTAAAAACCTCTCATATGCTAACTTTTTCTCCCTTACTACTCTCTTTACATCATCATTCCACCAATCGCTCCTCTTCCCTCCGCACCCACTCGCCTGTAACCACAAACTTCTGCTGAACACTCTAACACTACATTTTTAAATCTACCCCATACATTTTCGACCCCATTGCCTACACTCTCACTAGCCCATCTATCCTCCAATAGTTGTTTATATCTTACCCTAACTGCCTCCTTTTTAGTTTATAAACCTTCACCTCTCTTTTACTTACTGATTCTATTTTCCTTGTATCCCATCTACCTTTTACTCCCACTGTAGCTATAACTAAAAAGTGATCTGATATATCTGTAGCCCTCTATAAACATGTACATCCTGAAGTCTACTCAAAAGTCTTTTATCTACCAATACATAGTCCAACAAACTACTGTCATTACGCCCTACATCATATCTTGTATACTTATTTATCCTCTTTTTCTTAAAATATGTATTACCTATAACTAAACCCCTTTCTATACAAAGTTCAATCAAAGGGCTCCCATTATCATTTACACCTGGCACCCCAAACTTACCTACTACACCCTCTCTGCATGTTTCTCCCACTTTAGCATTTAGGTCCCCTACCACAATTACTCTCTCATTTGGTTCAAAAGTTCCTATACATTCGCTTAACATCTCCCAAAATCTCTCTCTCCCCACACTCCTCTCTTCTCCAGGTGCATACACGCTTATTATGACCCACTTTTCGCATCCGACCCTTATTTTAATCCACATAATCCTTGAATTTACACATTTATATTCCCTCTTTCCTTTCATAACTGATCCTTCAACATTATTGCTACCCCTTCCTTAGCTCTAACTCTCTCAGATACCCTGACTTAATCCCATTTATTTCTCCCCACTGAAACTCGCCTACCCCTTCAGCTTTGTTTCGCTTAGGCCAGGACATCCAACTTCTTTTCATTCATAACATCGGCAATCATCTCTTTCTTATCATCCGCACTACATCCACGCACATTCAGACAACCCAATTTTATAAAGTTTTTCTTCTTCTCGTTTTTAGTAGATTTGTACAGGAGAAGGGGTTACTAGCCCATTGCTCCCGGCATCTTAGTCGCCTCATACGACACGCATGGCTTACGGAGGAAAGATTCTTTCCACTTCCCCATGGACAATAGAGAAAATAAAAAGAACAAGAGCTATTAAGAAAAGAAGAAAAACCTAGATGTGTGTATGTATATATATGCATGTGTATGCCAGTGTAGTGTGACCTAAAGTGTAAGTAGAAGTAGCTAGATATACCTGTTATATATATATATATATATATATATATATATATATATATATATATATATATATATATATATACAGTAGATCCAAATTTTAAGGCAGATTATGAATCGCCAGCTCCTTAGTAATCGAGGCTCCAATAGTTACTTTTTCCCTCTGCGTTGCCACACATCAAGAACCCCAGTGGAAATAAATCACTTCGTCTAACTTTTTAGGGGGGCTATGCTAGGTAATTTACGCATATGTTGCTATGTTTGATAATTGTAATCACCTTAATTTGTGAAACTGACCCGTGACCTGGTAGGCGAAGCTCTTGTTTCACATGCTGAGTGTCCGTGGTTCGATTCCCGGCAAAGGGTGGAAACATTAGACGTGTTTTCTTGCACCTGTTGTCCATGTTCACCTAGTAAAATAGATACCTGGGAGTTAGTCGACTGGTGTGGGTCGCATCCTGGGATAAAATTGACATAATTTGCCCGAAATGCTCTTCATAACAAGGGTCTTTCTAAATAACAAAAAAGGCACAATACCGTGACTGGAACAATACACACATACTTGCACAATAAAGAGAGACATGATATGTTTGATTTGACCATTTACAAAGTCAGTGACTTTTTTAAATGGTCCAAGTCGGGCCGAAACGTCGTCGTAAGCTCTTCTTTTTATATGTGCGGGTTTGTGTGTAAGGGTTT
>WNWK01003711.1:0-158690 GCA_009830355.1 Cherax destructor
AAGCGTACCTCAGGCCAGCGTTGATCACCATTGGTTTGTCTTGAAAGCCGTCCACGATCCTCTCATATACCGCTGTCGTAGCAAATTTGATGAAGATACAATGCGCCCCATTCAGCGCTATGCCTCGTAATTCCTCAGTTCCAATGCCATAAGCATCACGGATAATCGCAGGCAACAAATCATTCGAGTTATCCGGGTACACTGCTCCCTTCAACACTTCAACACACAGGTGTTGATCCTCCTTCTTCCACCAGCCGCCATATTGCTGAAAATCAGTAACTCTCTCGTTGGCCACAGGAGTCAGCAACAAGAGAACCACTCAGCGCGAGGGCCAGGCGGCGAATACGACGAAATTGACCAACGAGTCAAGATGGAACTTTTTTTTTTTTTTTTTCATTTTATTGGGTTGAATCAAATATACATAAAACATGTTCAATAAATAAATGCACCAAGAATCACAACACACATATTGCATTATTTATGTCAACACAATTTCATTAGATACCTATTTCCCCAATTCCCAGAATACTAATTGCCCCTATCACCACCAACATAATTCATTACATATCCTCAGATACATGTGCCAAAACCGAACATACATGCAATTATGTCTCCAATATTACATCGGGATGAATATAGTGAAATACCTTTCATGTAGTACCCCCTCCTCAGGACCTTATACAACAAGGCCATGCCACATCATATACATAATATTATTTCCTACTGCCCATAGTCTCAAGATAACACTGTGATTCTGTTCACCTAATACATGATAAGAGCGCACCACCAGCGGCAGTGTCATAATATCACCCTTATCAACCTACATTCACACATGATCCCCAAATATTCCACACTTTAATACCTAAAGCGGTGTATATATTCATTCCTATCATATCCCCATTTCAATTTATTGTTCCTAAAATATACTCACACCTCTTACAATTGAAATGCACAACAAACACCTAACCACTCCCCAGTATGCACAGCACATTTGTCGTCTTCAGCAACTATGTGCTGATAATCATATACATAGTACAATTTTCATTCTAATCCCACAGCCAACAAGGGACCCAAAACATCTGGCTTAATATTTAATAACATAGTAAACCCAACTCCACACAAAATACAATATTGTTCCACAGCGTACCACCCATAGAGGTCCACCCTCCATGAGCACGTCCAGAAGATACATGAATAGTGTATATCCTCTACTGTACAATAAGACTTGTCTTAGCCAACATTACATTGTACTCGATACCACAGTTTACCACACATCATGTGATAAGTGTTGTATCCAAACATACTGCATACAAACATACCTATATACTCTCACAGACCTATTCCTATACCACAGGTATCACAGGTCCTGATACATATATCACACAACATATGAGAAGTCTTTACAGTGCTCAACAGTGTGCACCAATAATTACACACATACCAACGTCAACATACATGAACCTCATGTTGTATATTGCTTCACCATACCAGACCAAGTCCAACCATAAGTCCACGGATCTCTTTCATCCGGTTTCAGTACCTTAGACTTATGCACATATCCATATATAACATATATTAACACACATCACCAATTTCACACCCAGCACAAGACAAAGGCAAACCCTTGCTTATCCCAATGACACCCTTCCTTTTAAAATCTCACACTTCCTTTTCTCACTTCCCCCTACACACAACCATACCATCCATACACAACTACCCGAACACCCACCAGTCCTCGTCCCCAAAGTCAAAGTCAACCGTCCCACCCCACCCCATCCCTATCAGCACAACACTAAAGAAACTCATCCATACGTACCTAAACAAGCGCAGAATCAAGACCCCTTAACCGCTGTAAACCCCAGCCATAAATCTGCCACCCTGAATTCCTATATCTACAACTAAAAACTCGAACCCATCCCCAATACACTGCCTGTTTCTACACTTCGTTCTATACATTTCCCCCAGAGCCTAATCCTTTCCCTATCCTCCTTCAACAACCCCTGCAATCCCTCCAAACCCCATCATCACTGTTACACTCAACAAGTGAGATTCTGCAATTACCATTAAATTTCTCACTAGATCTCGACAGTACTCTAAATCCTTCCCCACCACTCACCTATCTCCTGCATAACTCCCTCCACCCCATCTCCGCCCCTCCCCCAGACCCCCTCCTAACTAAACATCGTTTCACATACAAACACACTAACCTTCGCTCCAACCATATTAAACCCAGACCTCCCAGCTCAACCTTGTTCCTAACAATGTCTTCCCAAGCCAATTTATCCACCAGCCAAATATCCTGAAAACCCTACATTCCTCTCCTTCAGTCCACCTGCAACAAAGGGTATACTTCGCAACATACCAATTCTGCTATAGATCAACGAATTGACAGCTATTGACCTCTGCCGCAATGTCAAATCACCCAGACTCCAGACGGACATACGTGACATCGCCCTACGCACCACCTGTTCTGAATTCACACCTCGCGCCTGATTCTTATCCCTCATGTATGCAATTCGACATATAGTGATGCTGTCTACCTCATTCAACCAAACCCTGACCCAACCTCCCCCACCCACGCCCGATCTTCAGCAATTTGACTTCACCTCATTCACTTGCATTCCTGTTGCCGTGCAAAATATCCTAAGCACCTTCTAACTGTCCTCGAAACCAACCCCGTCCCTAAAAGCACTGTGGTATCGTCCACATAACCCACAATATCATCTACCCCCTCTACCCCAACCCTCCACCCACTAATCTATAAATGGATCTTGCACGCAAGCAAAAGAATCTGCGACAGGGACAACCCTGTCGCAAACCCTGCCCATCCTCACCACCTCCCAAGTCTGCCGTTCACTTGTATACGTACACACACATCCTCATATAACACCTAATCCACTCCACTACCTCCTCTCCAAATCCTGTCTCCATTACCTCAAATAATACCTTCCTTTCTACACTATGATACGCCCCTTCCAATCCAAAGCTAAGATACCCTTCCTTGAATTATCAAAAAATTCTATATCCTCTCATGACCACTAATCACTCCTCTGCCCGGTATCCCTCCTTGTCCTTCCGTAATCACCTTTTCAATCACCTTTTTCAATATGTTACCTAATATTTTTGCGAAAATTTTATAGTCTGTGTTCATCAATACCAGAGGCCTATAATTACTCAGCATATTACCTACCTTTCCTTTCTTTACCAATACCATCACTCCCATGCCCATCTCTTCCCCATCTTCCTGTCCCTTTTCATTCTATTCATCACCTCCACTACACAATCTTTCACATTATTCCAGTTTTCCCTATAAAACTCGTTTGCCAGACCATCTATCCCAGGAGCTTTGCCTTTACTCAGCCCACTCACCGCCTCCCATACTTCCTCTTCACTAATTATCCCCATCTCCTCCTATCCACTTCCTCCAACCTCCCCAAAATCCCCCATTTAGAATTGCACAAGCATCCACATCCACACTGCCCAAATACTTCAAAACCACTTGTCCACATACACCCCGATCGCCTCTGTACTCCTAATATTCATTTCCGCTCATAACCATCCAAACCTCCTCTATTTCCCACATTCCACTGTCATCCTCTCCCTACGCAATCTACATTTACCTGACACATATTTGGACGGTTTATCCCCCCAACACATCATCTATACCGCCTTCATCCTGCACGCCCCAAATCTCTCATTCTGTAGTTCAATCAACCTATTCTTCAAGTCACATATTTCCTGTAACCGCATGGCCCTTACATAACAATTCTGTAACAGTCCTTCTATGTATTGTTGTAGCTCATATCTCCCATCCGCCTCCTCCTTACTGCAACGTTGGAAATACCTCCGAATTCGCGATTTCCCCACTGACACCCACCAGGTCCTCCGCCTGACGCCCCGTCTCCCATAACCTATCCCACCAACCTGCGAACTCCACCCTTTTATCCCCACCCAATAACAACCTAACATTTAATTTCCAATAACCCTATACCACTTTGCTACTCCCAACCAGTCCACCTCCACTAACACCCCTGTGGTCAGAGAAACCCACATCCAAATAACTAACCCTACCACCACCACAGGCTCCTGAAACATAAATCCTATCTAACCTAGCCCCATAACCTCTCTAACAAAAGTAAGCTCCCCATACCTCGAACTCCCACTACATCCCCAACCCCGCACTTTGTAACAAATCCCTCAGTTCGATCAACACCCACCCTCTGGGCTCTATGTCCCTCTCCCGAATGACACAATTAAAATCTCCCCAACCAATGTTACCCAGGCAATCCCCTGAACGCATAAATCATCATATCTCTAACAAAATCCGCCTTCACTCTCCTAGACTGTTCAGCCGGCATATATACTCCTAAGAAACAAACCGCACCCCACCCCAATCTCCCTCTACCCGCACTATCCGCCCTCCACTCTCCTCCCAGGCATATAATTTAAAGGAATTGATTCTGCTACTGCTACCGCCACCCCGCCCTTTAATTTTCCTGACGACCCGCATACACACTGTAACCAGCCAATCTTAACTCACTACCACACTTATAATTATGTTCTTGTAGAAAAGCCACTGTTACACCATACCTCCTCAATGTACATTCAACCCATGCCCTTTTAATCTCCGCTTTCAGATCGTTGACATTTAATGTTAGACACTTGAATATAACTGCAAGGTTTGCCCTTAGGCCGCGATGGAGGCTGCGAGATGACCTTTCCCTTACTGCCAGTCTTACATACCTGCTTCCCACCCTTGATCGTTTCTCTCATTTAAGTCTCCCAGGTCCTTTCTCGCCACCTCCACCATCGACTTTTTACCTGTCCTCTGTGCTGGGGTTATCTCCTCTTCACTATCTGTCACTGTTCCCGGTCTCTTCCTCGATCCAGTCACCACATCCATACTATCCTCCCTCTCAACACTCTCTCAACACTCAACACTCTCCGGTTGATGTACCTCAACCGTGATCTGCTCACATACCAAAGCCTGCTGCTCAACACTGCTACTCACTTTCTCCTCCACCACACCCCCTGCCTCATCCAACTCCGCACATGTCTCCACACTGAGAACTAGTAGAGGGTCATTCAATATTTCTCTTAACACCTCCTCCAATGATGTATCCTCTTCACTGCGCAGGTGCGATCCACCACCAGCAGGAACCTCCTGCGCAGACTCCACTGACAACATATGACATACCTCCTTCGACCCTTCAACAATTTCACTCCATAATTTATGTCCAGTGTCCTTAGCATCCACCGTATCCACCACCTCCTTGTGTGTTCGTACATCCTGTCCATGCCGCGCTGCATCAGCCGTTGCCCCGTCCTGCACATGCTAACCGCTACATGCTCATATGCTCCACACAACCTGCAGGTCCCCCCTGTCCCATATATGTGACGTACACCTGTGTCCTGAATGCCGGCATGATGACGTAAGATGGTATAGGCCGACGTAGTGTCATCTTTAAGTATGACCCCTCGAAGGGGGCCCACCAGTGGTCCCTCACTCCACTTTCCTGCCATGGCAGCATGTACAACCCCGTAGTCCCAAATATTTCACTGAGATCGAAAGGGCCCGCTTCAAACTGTACATTTTTAAACCCCTAATCCACGAGTAAGTCTGGGAAACGTCCTAACGTACTTGTAGGCCAGAATCACCGTATAGACCCTGTCCTGATGTTGGTCGACGGGCCTCTCCCTACACCTCGGCTGTTAAGAGTTTTACAAATACTCTGTTAACACCGTTAAGTGCTACTCCATACAATTCTTCTGTGGCCAATCCATAGACGTCTCTTAAAATATTCGGAAGTACCGTAGCCGCCGTAGCTGGGTGCAATACCCCAGTCACCATATCTATACAGACGGTGTTTACTTGCGTCTGCTCGCTGTCGCCATCTTCCTTTGAAAATCTTTTGTTGTTGAGAACCGCTAGGTGGCAGCCCTGGGAACAGCACCAAATGGGTGAGTACAATGGTAAAGTCACACACACACAACCACAACTAGGTGAGTACAAAGGTGAGCACACACACAAAGACACACACACACACCCGCACACACAAATAACACCCACCCCACACTCACACAAACAAACACACGTACACACACATGATAATCACATTACACATGTTCCTCTCGTTCTTCTAAAACATGTTAAACCCACAGTTTCCCTCGCACGTTCATAAAATGTTCATACATGTTCACACATGTTCAACATGTTCACATGTTCACGCATATCTGCATTTTCTCTTACTTCTATTAAAATTAAATTATATTGAAAAAACAGTAAATAAATTATTGAGTATAAATTTTAATAGGATCCTGAATAAACAAAATGGAGAATGTTGTTATAGGAGTATATAAAGATATTCTTAATGAGAGTTGTGAAGTGACAGTCGAGGGAAACTTGTGTTGGATAAAGCAAAAAGACCATGGTAAGTTTTCTTATGAAAGGTAGAGGTGCAAGAAATAAATATTTACAAATTAAATATGTCTCTTTGTTTTTACTATTTAGGTCTTCACTTTTCTTGACCTGGGGAGAAAGTATTGATAGCCAGCCAGCCCCCCCCCCCATACACAGGAGCTATGACTCTGGGCCAGGAACATACAACCCCCGTAACTACGGTTAGGTGAGGTACAAACACACGCACACACACACAAATATATAACACACACACACACACACACACACTCTCCTCTCTCTCTCTCTAACATGTATGTAAACATAAATTCCAAAAACATACACAGTTTTCGTATTCTAACCTCCATGACACTCACTTTTGTGCACACATTCCCGCATGCACATTGTGCCTCTCACATAGATTTTAAAAAAATTTTAAATTTTATTGCTCAGACAATGAAGGAAAATAAGGAAATTCTTGGTATACTTTTTATATAATTCAGAATAAACGGGATGGAGAATGTTGTTATATAATATTATGAAAAATTCTTAATGAGAAATGTGAAGATATAAAAGTAATTTGGGGAGAAACTTGTCTTTGATAAAGTAGAAAAAACCTTATGAATTATCTTATGGAAGGTGAGAAGAACCAGAAATAATTGCTAAATAAAGTTTTCTCTTTTAATTTTATATGTCTTCATTTCTCTCACTTTCTCTATTTTTGAGAAAAACCTTCCAATAACAAACACACAAAAAATAAATCTCTGGGAATAAAAATAAGGGGCTACGAACTCAGAGACTCGATGTTACAACCTGACTGACACAACTCTTGTTAATATCTTGAGCACCCACTTTTTGTATAAGTATGTTGCTTTACTGTTCTATACTTTCTTGTGACGTGCTGCATTATTCTTCTGAGTTACTGTATTTCCATTGTATGCTAATGTATTATCCCAGGTTACTGTAATTTTATTGTATGGTTGGTTAAATTTGGAGTTGTCAGGAAACAGGACAATTGTTTCCTGACGCTGGTCTTGTCAGATGATGACCCGCCGCTGGAGCTTTTGGTCATCTGACCGAAGGCCTTCCGCTGGCTTACGGTCCACCCCTAGAAAAATTATGGTCATAGTTATAACCATTTTTGGGAACTCTTGTTCAGTATTTTTTATATTTTTTCCTTTAAAATTCTTCTGAGTTATCATATTTTTAGTATGTTACTGTATTATTCTTATGAGTTTTGTATTTTATTGTAGGTTACTGTATTATTCTTATGAGTTATTTATATTTTATTGTATGTTACTGTATTATTCTTATGAGTTACTATTTGTTACCTGTATGTTGCTGATTATTCTTAAGTGTTACTGTAGATTTCGTGTATGTTACTGCTTTATTCTTAAGTGTTACTGTATTCTTATTCTTTGGTACTGTATTTTATTTTTTGGGGGTTTTGTACTGTCTGGTCTATGTTACTGTACTGTACTGTGGGGGCTTTGTGTTACATACTGGTGTCCTCTGTTACTGAACTTACTGTTCTGTTTTTTGTATTGATCTTCTGCGTTAATATAATGAATGTTCTTTTTTTTCTATGTTACTGTACTTTTCTTCTGTATTAGTGTACTGTTCTTCTGTGTTAGTGTATTGTTCCTCTGTGTTCTGTACTTTCTTCTGTTTTACTGGAATGTTCTTCCTTTTTATTTTTTTGCTGTTCTTCTTTGTTACTTACTATCCCTTTTTGTTTTTATTGTTCTTCTTTGATCAGAACATATGCAACAGTGTTCTTTATTGAGGAAACGTTTCTCCACACAGTGGCGAAACGACATCTTGGTATCTTAATACAGGGAATTCTTTACTTGCCTAACCCTTGGGCACCACCTACTTCCACACTGGACAAATGTGACACCACCTACGACACCACCTACGACTGCTGCACCTCTCCTGCCTACGGTATATAAGCTTCTCCTTCGCACATATGCTGTATTCTTTTCAAGATTGATGGACTGACTACATCGACTCAAGGCCGAGGGACTGATTACCTCAAACTCCTGATCTTCACGATTCTCTTTTGTATTGGACTGATGAAGCCACTGTGTGGCGAAACGTTTCCTCAATAAAGATACCCAAGTGTTGCATATGTGTCTAATTTATCAACTTGTCGGTTCTCTGAACCATTCATTTACACACTGTTCTTCTGTGTTACTTTTCTGGTCTTCTGTGTTACTGCACTGATCTTCTGTGTTATTGTACTGGTCCTTTGTGTTATTGTACTACTCTTCTGTGTTCAAGTACTGTGCTGTACTGTTCTTCTTTGTTACTGTACTATACTGTTCTGTTCTTGTGTTACTGTACTGTCCTTCTGTGTTACTGTGCTGGTCTTGTGTTACTGTACTGTTCTTCTGTGTTACTGTACTATTTTTCTGTGTTACTAAACTGATTCTCTGTGTTACTGTATTGGTCTTCTTGTTACTGTACTGATCTTCTGTGGTACTGTACTGGTCTTCTGTGTTACTGTACAGGTCTTCTGTGTTACTGTACAGGTCTTCTGTGTTACTGTACTGGTCTTTTGTGTTAATGTACTGGTCTTCTGTGTTACTGTACAGGTCTTCTGTGTTACTGTACTGGTCTTTTGTGTTAATGTACTGGTCTTCTGTGTTACTGTACTGGTCTTCTGTGTTACTGCACTGGTCTTCTGTGTTACTGTACTGGTTTTCTGTGTCACTGTACTGGTCTTCTGTGTTAATGTACTGATCTTCTGTGTTAATGTATTGGTCTTCTGTGTTAATGTACTGGTCTTCTGTGTAACTCTACTATTCTAGAGTGTTGTTGTACTGGTCTTCTGAGTTACTGTACCGTACTGTTGTTCTGTGTTACTGTACTGTACTGTTCTTTTGTGTTTCTGTACTGTATTGTTCTTTGTTTCTGTACTAGTCTTCTGTTATTGTACTGTACTGTTATTCTGTGTTACTGTACTGTACTGTATTTTTCTGTGTTACTGTACTGTTATTTTGTGTTATGTACTGGTCTTTGTGTTACTGTACTGTACTAACATAAGAACACTGCAGCAGGCCTGTTTGCCCATACTAGGCAGTCCTTCACAATCCATCCCACTAACAGAATATTTGCTCCGTTACTATACTGTACTGGTCTTCTGTATTACTGTACTGTACTGGTATTCTTTGTTATTCTACAGTATTTGTCTTCTCTGTTACTCTACTGGCCTTCTGTGTTACTGTATTGTACGGATGTTCTGTGTTAGTTTACTGGTTTTCTGTGTTACTGTGCTGATATTCTGTGTTATTGTACAGTAATGGTGTTCTGTGTTACGGTGCCGTTTTTTTTGTTACTGTACTGGTCGTCTGTGTAAGTGTAATGTACTGGTGTTCTGTGCTGCTCTGCTGGTTTTCTGTGTTACTGTACTGGTACTCTGTGTTACTGTACTGGTACTCTGTGTTACTGTACTGGTACTCTGTGTTACTGTACTGGTACTCTGTGTTATTGTACAGTACTGGTCTTGTATGTTGCAGTGTTTTTATTGTATTTTACTTTTATTATGTCATTGTATTGTTCTTGTGTATTGTTGTACTGTTTCATGTGTTATTATGCTGCTTTATGTGTTTCTATGCTGCTTTATGTGGTAATATGAAGTTTTATGTGTGTGTTTTTTTGTGTGTTACTCTACCGTTTTATGTGTCACTATATTTTTTATGTCTCTATTTATTGTTTTATGTATAAGAATACTGTTTTATGTGTTTCTATACTGATTTATGTGTCACTATACTGTTTATTGTTCTATGTGTTTCTATACTGTTTTATGTGTCACTATACTGTTTATTGTTTTTCTATACTGTTTAATGCTATACTGTTCTTACATATTACTGTATTGTCTTCATATTAGTGTACTTATTGTAAGTTACTGTAGTGTTCATAGTTGTAAATTGTCTGTTGATACGGACATATTGTGGTAAAGATCACTTGTATACTTAACTGAACTTAAGTTTTTTTTTTTTCCACTGTACAGTTATTGTATTTTGCTGTACCGATTTTGTATATGTCTTTACCGTTCTTGTATGTTAACATTCTGGCTGTATTTTTGATGGTTTATCCTCAGATAAACTTCCATTAATGAATATCATCTAATAAATAAAGTAGTTTAAATGAATTTTTTTGACATTTTGTATTAATTAATATTGCTACATCGAAAATAAAACTAACCATAAAGGCTTAAGTTGCAAAAGAATCAATGAAAAAATAACGTAGAAAATATTTCTATACACATAGAAATTATTTCTTTGCAAATAGAGTACTTGAGGGGTTGAGTCAGCTCCAGTAGGAAGTTGTAAGTGCAATAACTACTGTCAACTTTAACACTAATTATGACGCTCAACAAAAACATATAATAGAATATAGAAAATTACGAAATGTTAATTAACCCTTTGAAAACTTATGCCAAATATGAATGATATAATATGAAAAGGAAATTAAGTTTACACTGTTAAGGTATTAAAAGTATTATTAAAAACAATTATGAAACAAAATTAATACAAATATCAAGTAAAATACTAACCGAATATATTTTAAAAAGAAAAGCGAAATCAAAACACTTTAAACGTTATATATGTGAGAGCTGCTTGTCTCTGCTTACAGAGCAGCGCTTGTTGCAGACAAACACCTGAAAGTTACACGCAAAAACAATCACTTCTGTTCACTAGTTTATGGATTTAATAAAACAGGAAGAGTAATATGTATCTGAATAATAACGATATTTTGCATAAATATGTTTACTGTGAGGGAAAAGTCCATAGATAGGAGTGATGAAAGTGTGAAGGTATGTAGAGTGATGGTTGAATGGTAGTTTGCTTGTTAAGGTGGGGTGAGTGTCTAGCTGCTGCTATACCCCCCCTTTTTCACCCGGTGAGAGGTGTAATGCTGGGCTCCGGCCACAGGTTGAAATCACTTGACTGACCACGCCCGATCTCACTGTAAGTACTTCACGGCTGCTCGTATCTTCATTATTTTATGTTCAAGAGCTTCACTCTTTAATTATTTTGGAGCTTCACTCATGTTTAACAACATTAACTTCTGCTATGTCCTGCCTTGGTTTTTGGTAAAGTTATTTATTACAGTTTCGCCATTTCTTTTAAAGGCCTTATGCCTACTATGTAAATTAATGCTAGAGTGGTGAGTAATTATTGTGGTTTCTTTCACAGTCCTCTGTTTCCGCACGGATCATCGGATTCAAGGCTGAGTGGGGGGCGGCGTACTCACCATTTGAGAAACAGAGTCGTTACCACCAATTCTACACTACACCAGTAGTACCTCAGTCCACACTAGAAACATCAGGCAACTGTACGTTACAAGGGGACAACTTTCAACTGAGTCCCGGACATCATTTGTGACATTGTGGATGTTTGAAAACTGTTGGATTTGTGGAAAACATCGAGGCAACAACAACATCAATACCACCACCACCACCACCACGGAGTCTCACATGGATTCATTGCTTCAGTGTTAAGATCATCACAGCTGTAAATATCTAGCTTTGGATCATATATATATTTTTTGTTTTCATTTTTCATTTTTCTTAAGATAGGATTATTATAATCATATTTACGTATTTATTATTTAAATTTCATTCTATTAAAATAAAGTGTTTATTTTTCTTGTTATTATTGTCTTTTTCTATTATACTTTTCCTGAGAAGATTGGCGACAACCTTCACAAGTGGCGACCTTGCCAGGATTCGACTCAAAGCTTCGACACCTCGAACAAGATTCGACGCTACTCGGACAGAGCCGGCGGTACATTATTGGAACTCCACCATCAGTGACGGTGGTCACCTCCACCGCTCCACATCACAGACGGTTGCCACCCTCCATAAGTATTCATTTACTATAGTAGGTCTACAGTTAAGGTATTTAAAGGTTTTGGTGAGAGTTAATTACTCTTTGTTTATGTTAGTCAAGTCAAGGCAGGATGTGCTAGTTACTTCTGTCACCTTTGTTTTGAGCTTGAAGATTATTTTAGGAATAGACTCTAGGGATCCGAGATTTTTCAGTGATAAATCTTCTTCATTGAGTTCTTGTATGTTGTATCAAGGGAACTGTCATAGGACACTCTTGATTATAGTGGGAAGAGTGGATGGTCAAGTGATCCCATTCTCCTTACTGGTTGGTCGGAGCTGGCATAGAACCCTCCGGTCAATTTATACTGTATAAATCGAAGTAGGGATTGAACCCTCCGGTTTTGTTTGTTCAGTTGTAGCGGAGCAGGATTTGAACCCTCCGTTTTCTATTATCTGTTTTATTCACCCAGTAAGTTAAGTTATCCCGGTTAGTATGGAGGAATACCAGTTCTGGATGAATGCTGGGGTTAAGCTAGGTATTACGGGGAAAACTTTAGAATCTTTCATAGCTACTAAGATTCAGGATAAAAAGAATGAAATTGAAAGAGAAAAACAAGAGAGACAGTTAGAAAGAGAAAGAGAAGAGAAAAAGGAGAGAGAGAGATTGAAAGAGAAACAAGAGACAGTTAGAAAGAGATCGAGAAAGACAAGAGAGACAGTTAGACATTGAAAGAG
Source organism: Cherax destructor (assembly GCA_009830355.1). Classification (NCBI taxonomy): domain Eukaryota; kingdom Metazoa; phylum Arthropoda; class Malacostraca; order Decapoda; family Parastacidae; genus Cherax; species Cherax destructor. Next base: position 12,972 of record WNWK01003711.1, read on the forward strand.
AGGAGAAAAAAGAGAGAGAAAGAATTGAGAGAGAAGAGAGAAAGGAGAAAGAAAAAATTGAAAGAGAAAGACAGGAGAGACAGTTAGAAAGAGAACTAGAAGAAAAAAAAGAATGTGATAAACTTGATCGTGAAGAAAGAGCTAAAGATCGTGAAGAGAGAGCACAAATACGGGAACAACAGGCTAGAGAACGTGATGCACGCGCTCTAGAGAAAGAATTAGAGGAAAGAGCAAAAGCTAGAGAACATGAGGAACGAGAGAAAGAAAAAGATCGTGAAGTAGAGAAAGCTCGCCTAGAATTAGAAAATAAGAAACTAGTTCTTACCCAGCAGAAATTTAATGAGGGCGTAGTGGAGCGTCCCACTCCTTCATATACCCCCACCCCCAACTTACCACCCTTCACAGAGGGAAAAGACATAACTTCTTATATTATCAGATTTGAAAATACAGCTGCCCTCTGTGAATGGCCATTTGATTCTTGGGCTACTAGGCTGGGTATGTTATTCTCAGGGACAGCTTTGAACATTTATGCAACTTTGTCACAGGATATCATTTGTGACTATAATCTATTGAAGAAGGCAATTCTTAAGGCCTACCAGAAAACTACAAATTCTTATAGGAAGGATTTCAGGTATGGCGCATTACAACACGGTCAGAATTTCGAGCAGTTACAGATTACTCTTTCGTTTGTTTGATTTTTGGATAGACAGCGCAGGAATTGATCACACTTATGAATTTCTTAGAGATTTCATGGTTGCCGATCAGTTCCTGATGGCTCTGCCCCACCAAATACGAACCTTCATTAGAGAACGTAATCTGATTACGGCTGCGGAAGTTGCTGAAGCTGCTGACTTGTATGTGGAAGCCCATAATTCCTATAAGGGCCGGAAGGGGTCGATCCCTAAGGGCAATGGTTCACCAGAACCAAAGGTTAAGTCTCATGTAGAGAGAGAACAAAAATAATTTATCCCAGTTTGTCATGTATGTGGTGGAAAAGGACATAAACGCCCTGATTGCCCTTCTAAGATAGTTCACAAGGTGGGTAGATGCGTCAAAGGTAATGAACAAGCTCCCTTCTGTTCAGGAACCGTTAATGGTCTTAAGGTATCTAAGATATTAAGAGACACTGGAAGCACTTGTATAGTCATTTCGGATAAACTGTTCCCTAATCACAAACCCACACATGCCTCCAGTACTCTTTCAGATTACTTGGGCCGTACAGACACGTTTCCTACCATGCGGTGTTACATCAGGTCCAAATGGTTTACAGGTTGGACTAATGCGGTACTAGCTCCCATCACAACTTGCTCTATAATAATAGGTAACGTTAAAGGTGCCATTCCTCCTTGGAAGGGTGATCTTTCGTCACCTCACATAGATGCAAGTTTTTCAGCTCAGCCTCCTCCCAAGGTAGATAAGCTCCTTGTCAGTTCTATTGCTAAATCTCCCTTATCTCGAAGTAATAGTCATTTAAAAGTTGAAACAGATGATACTGCACTTGGAATCGAGATGGCAGGATCACCTGTTCACTCAGTACAGGACAGAAAGGTTGCCACCTCCAACCATAGACCATCTGTCCCAAGTATAGTAATGACTAAAGCTCAGGCGTCACCTTCTATTGATCCTTTAATTGCCACAGATCTTCGGTCCAAAGATGACTTTATCAATTTACAGCAGACTTGCCCTTCACTTCGGCATTGCCATAGTCATGCTATAAATAATAGTTATCCAGAGAAGATACTGTCACATAAGTTTGAATATCGTGACGGGATCTTGTATAAATCTGTTTAAAACTAATTCTCTTGCAGTAAATTATTCCCTCCTAGTCATTCCCTGACCAATGCCCCGAGTCAATTCTCCAAATGGCTCATGACCTGCCAGTGACCGAACACTGGGCCCATCGTAAGATGTGGCATAAAATCAGACATACGTATTTCTGGCCACATATGTACACGCAGGTGTCAAAGAAGTATGGGTCGTGTCACAGGTGTCAATGGCTTACTACACCTCATATCCATGATCCTGCTTCCGGTACTTCTGAGCCTATAAATTCCTCCACCGGAAACGAGATACCCATAACTTAAAATCTATTTACTGGGGAAAGAAATCATTCTAGAAACTTTTAAGGGAACAAACAGTCGCCTCTTGAGGTGGACATTGGCACTCCAGGCTTTTAAGTTTCATATTGTGTATATCAATGGTTCATCTAATTATTTCTCTGACTGGTTAAGTCATGACAGTCAGTAGAATATTTGTACTTATGCGACTTTCATTTTTTTTTTGGACTTTTACCTCATAATTTCTACTTCTATTCCTTGACTAGCAGTCTTGGTATGGGGGAGTGTGAGGGAAAAGTCCATAGATAGGAGTGATGAAAGTGTGAAGGTATGTAGAGTGATGGTTGAATGGTAGTTTCCTTGTTAAGGTGGGGTGAGTGTCTAGCTGCTGCTATTCCCCCCCCCTCCTTTTCCACCCGGTGAGAGGTGTAATGCTAGGCTCCGGCCACAGGTTGAAATCACTCGACTGACCACGCCCGATCTCACTGTAAGTACTTCACGGCTGCTCGTATCTTCATTATTTTATGTTCAAGAGCTTCACTCTTTAATTATTTTGAGCTTCACTCATGTTTAACAACATTAACTTCTGCTATGTCCTGCCTTGGTTTTTGCAAAGTTATTTATTACAGTTTCTGCCATTTCTTTTAAAGGCCTTATGCCTACTATGTAAATTAATGCTAGAGTGGTGAGTAATTATTGTGGTTTCTTTCACAGTCCTCTGTTTCCGCACGGATCATCGGATTCAAGGCTGAGTGGGGGGGGGGCGTACTCACCATTTGAGAAACAGAGTCGTTACCACCAATTCTACACTACACCAGTAGTACCTCAGTCCACACTAGAAACCTCAGGCAACTGTACATTACAAGGGGACAACTTTCAACTGAGTCCCGGACATCATTTGTGACATTGTGGATGTTTGAAAACTGTTGGATTTGTGGAAAACATCGAGGCAACAACAACATCAATACCACCACCACCACCACCACGGAGTCTAACATGGATTCATTGCTTCAGTGTTAAGATCATCACAGCTGTAAATATCTAGCTTTGGATCATATATATATTTTTTGTTTTCATTTTTCATTTTCCTTAAGATAGGATTATTATAATCATATTTACGTATTTATTATTTAAATTTCATTCTATTAAACTAAAGTGTTTATTTTTCTTGTTATTATTGTCTTTTTCTATTATACTTTTCCTGAGAAGATTGGCGACAACCTTCACAATTACTGTCTCCATGAAAATTAATAATCACATAATCACTTAAAACGGGATGGATCATGTAAAGCTGCATCACACACAACACCGGAGACTCACACAAGTACCATGGTGTACAGCTCACTAGCACAAGTACCATGGTGTACAACTCACTAGCACAAGTACCATGATGTACAACTCATTAGCACAAGTACCATGGTGTACAACTCACTAGCACAAGTACCATGGTGTACAGATCATTAGCACAAGTACCATGGTGTACAGCTCACTAGCACAAGTACCATACATATGAGTTCTAACAGTAAACAGACATAAAACACCATTAAAGTACAGATTTATATTACAAAACACTTCATTGTTGTATAAATGTTCATTTAATGGAACTACCTTCATGTTGGTGAAGGATTAAATGTCTGCGATTTCCCAAGCGATCTGTGACCCTTACCAGGTTAATTAACACATTCCAGTAAAATCAGTAAAATTCCATAAAAATTAGGATAATCTATGTGGATATTGTTAAATGTTTAACACCAAATTGTAAAATTGTCAACAGAAGATAATTATAATGTACCCAGTCGAATGAAATAAAGTAAAAAAGACTTCACCAGGAGTTGAACCCGAGTCTACTGATTTAGAGGCAGCCGTGCTGACCGTGGCACTACAGAGTCGTACTACTGCTATTCGATAATAATAATAATAATAATAATAATAATAAAATAATAATAATAATAAAAAAATACTAATAATAATTATAAGAATAGTATTATTATTCAGGTAGAGAGAAATTTCAATGTCCGCATCAGTTCATTGTATTCCACAACACTATTGGAATTACACTATTGAACTTACACTATTGGGAACTTTTAAAATCTTCAAATTATACTAGGTGAAGGAAGAGAAGAATGTATAATGATTAACAGCTGGAAAACAGTGGCAGGCCTGGAAAGACAGAAATGCCAGACACTGCAGGCACTAGTGCCAAATACGATTATTGAAAGTATCATTTACAAGAGCAGGAGACAGGTTAGAGGCAGCAAAATACCTCAAATGAAAAGCAGGACTACAATAAATGTACTAAGAGAAGAACGTTGAAGAAACTCTTGATCAGCTGGACGGAAGATAAACACTGTCTTATAAGTATTATAAGTATGAATATTATAATGGTATACAATACCGACAAGTAGATAAGTAAGACACATTTGCAATGGCAACGTATCTTTATCTTATTCACATGACATTATATATGCAAGAAGACAATGCTGGTAGACTTGACATGACAGTAGATGTGCAAGAAGACAGTGCTGGTAGACTTGACATGACAGTAGATGTGCAAGAAGACAGTGCTGGTAGACTTGACATGACAGTAGATGTGCAAGAAGACAGTGCTGGTAGACTTGACATGACAGTAGATGTGCAAGAAGACAGTGCTGGTAGACTTGACATGACAGTAGATGTGCAAGAAGACAGTGCTGGTAGACTTGACATGACAGTAGATGTGCAAGAAGACAGTGCTGGTAGACTTGACATGACAGTAGATGTGCAAGAAGACAGTGCTGGTAGACTTGACATGACAGTAGATGTGCAAGAAGACAGTGCTGGTAGACTTGACATGACAGTAGATGTGCAAGAAGACAGTGCTGGTAGACTTGACATGACAGTAGATGTGCAAGAAGACAGTGCTGGTAGACTTGACATGACAGTAGATGTGCAAGAAGACAGTGCTGGTAGACTTGACATGACAGAGATGTGCAAGAAGACAGTGCTGGTAGACTTGACATGACAGTAGATGTGCAAGAAGACAGTGCTGGTAGACTTGTAATGACAGTAGATGTGCAAGAAGACAGTGCTGGTAGACTTGACATGACAGTAGATGTGCAAGAAGACAGTGCTGGTAGACTTGACATGACAGTAGATGTGCAAGAAGACAGTGCTGGTAGACTTGACTGACAGTAGATGTGCAAGAAGACAGTGCTGGTAGACTTGACATGACAGTAATGTGCAAGAAGACAGTGCTGGTAGACTTGACATGCCAGTAGATGTGCAAGAAGACAGTGCTGGTAGACTTGACATGACAGTAGATGTGCAAGAAGACAGTGCTGGTAGACTTGACATGACAGTAGATGTGCAAGAAGACAGTGCTGGTAGACTTGACATGACAGTAGATGTGCAAGAAGACAGTGCTGGTAGACTTGACATGACAGTAGATGTGCAAGAAGACAGTGCTGGTAGACTTGACATGACAGTAGATGTGCAAGAAGACAGTGCTGGTAGACTTGACATGACAGTAGATGTGCAAGAAGACAGTGCTGGTAGACTTGACATGACAGTAGATGTGCAAGAAGACAGTGCTGGTAGACTTGACATGACAGTAGATGTGCAAGAAGACAGTGCTGGTAGACTTGACATGACAGTAGATGTGCAAGAAGACAGTGCTGGTAGACTTGACATGACAGTAGATGTGCAAGAAGACAGTGCTGGTAGACTTGACATGACAGTAGATGTGCAAGAAGACAGTGCTGGTAGACTTGACATGACAGTAGATGTGCAAGAAGACAGTGCTGGTAGACTTGACATGACAGTAGATGTGCAAGAAGACAGTGCTGGTAGACTTGACATGACAGTAGATGTGCAAGAAGACAGTGCTGGTAGACTTGACATGACAGTAGATGTGCAAGAAGACAGTGCTGGTAGACTTTTCATGAATAGAGGAGAACACAGTCTGGTAGAGAATGACGTAATAAGTACCTAACAGAGAAGTATCTTACTTATCAATAAACTGGACAATAGTTCAAGAATGACAGTGCTGTAGACTTGACTGACAGTAGAGTGCAAAAGACAGTGCTGTAGACGACGGGCAGTAGATGTCAAAAGACAGTTGGTAGACTTGACATGACAGTAGATGTGAAAGAAGACAGTCTGGTAGACTTGACATGACAGTAGATGTAAGAAGACAGTGGGTAGACTTGACATGACAGTAGATGTGCAAGAAGACAGTGCTGGTGACTTGACGACAGAGATGTGCAAAAGACAGTGCTGGTAGACTTGACATGACAGTAGATGCAAGAAGCAGTGTGGTAGACTTTACTGACAGTAGATGTGCAAGAAGACAGTGCTGGTAGACTTGACTGACAGTAGATTGCAAGAAGACGGTAACTTGACATGACAGTAGATGAAAAGACAGTGCTGGTAGACTTGACATGACAGTAGATGTGCAAGAAGACAAAATGCTGAGACTTGCGTGAAAGATGTGCAAGAAGACAGTGCTGGTAGACTTTTTCAGTGTAATACAGAGGAGCAACATCAATGGTCTTGTGTAGGAGAAATGTTGCGTAATAAAGATACCTAACAGAGAAGTATCTTACTTATCAATAAACTGGACACATAGTTCAATGAATGTGAAATATATTTTGCATCCGCTGGTACTGATGTTGACAGAAGTGAGAAACAGATTGATTCCAAAACATGTCAAAACCTGACCTGACCCAGTGACAACAACTTCGTGTTCTACTGCAAATGGTATTTCTTTAAGATAAATACGTTCACCTCTACAACCACTTAATTATGGAAGGCAAAAATCAACACTTGTATTAGATAAAGCAAAGTAGACGCTGCAAATTATCTTACGAAAGGTAAAGAGTTGCTAGGAAAAAATATTATATACTTCTCAGTCACGTTTTTAGAACACAAGAACATAAGAAAGGAAGAACACTGCAGCAGGCCTGTTGGCGCATACTAGGCAGGTCCTTCACATTCCATCTCACTAACAGAATATTTGTTCAACCCAATCTTCAATGATACCCAAGAAATAAACTTTGATAATTCTATTTACTCATGTGCAAGTCCACTCAAATCCAACCCCTCTCACTCATGAATTTATCCAACCTAAATTTAAAACTACCCAAGGTCCTTGCTTCAATAACCCTACTAGGCAGACTGTTCCACTCATCAACTACCCTATTTCCAAACCAATACTTTCCTATATCCTTTCTAAATCTAAACTTATCTAACTTGAATCCATTATTGCGGGTTTTTCTGGAGAGATATCCTCAAGACCTTATTTATATCCCCTTGTTAATACCCATTTTCCACTTGTATACATAAGAACATAAGAAAGGAGGAACACTGCAGCAGGCCTGTTGGCCCATACTAGGCAGATCCTTCACAATCCATCCCACTAACAGAATAATTGCCCTGACTTAACTGTGGTGGACCTGACTTAATTCAGTGGTGGACCTGACTTAACTCAGTGAAGACGTGTCTTGTGTGCTCTCTGTGAGTCTGAAGAAGATGTCCTCTCTTGAGCTACTCTACCAGCAGCTGAAGGAAGAACTGAGGGTAGCTAAGCTTGAGATACAGCGACTGACTGAGGAAAACAAGAGGATTCGTAGTAATCCTCCTGTTGAGAATCCTCAAGCCAAGAAAGGAACCTGGACAGTGGCTGAAACCCATGGAACAAAGTTAAGGATCAAGAGGACGGGTGGAGAGGTAGAAACAACGAAGACCCAGGAGAATGTTGTGGAAACATCGAACCCATTCTCCGTGTTACCGGATGAATGTGAGTCGACTTCTGGGAGCGTCACGACGAACGACACCAAGGAAGGTAAAAACATTGTTGTTGTTGGGGACAGCCAGGTTAGATACATGGATAGGGCTTTCTGTTTGAAAGATAGAAGTAGGAGACAGAGGGTTTGCTTTCCTGGGGCTGGGATGGAGGATATTGTTAGCCGTTTGGACGACATCATGAGATGTAGAAATAAATGGCATAAAATACCGACACAATGGAAAAATAAACACATAAGCAGTATAATGTGATCCTTTATTGACACGTTTGCCCACGCAGGGCTTTATCGAGTCACAGACAGATAAAGCCCACTGCGTGGGCGAAACGTTGTCAATAAAGGATCACATTATACTGCTTATGTGTTTATTTTTCCATCATGAGAGGTAATGGGAGTAATCCTATTATCTGTCTCAGTGCTGGAGGCAACGATGTTGGCAGACGTAGGAGTGAGGACCTGACTAGCAGGTTTAGGTCAGCAATAGACATAATTAGGAAGAAAGTTGGGAACCCTGTCATATGTGGTATTTTGCCAAGGAGAGGAGTTGAAATGAATGGCTGTCCAGGGCAATTGGTGTCAATTGCTGGCTGGACAAATACTGTAAGGAAAATTCAGTAACATTCATTGACAACTGGGACCTCTTCTATGGCAGAAATGACATGTATGCCAGGGATGGGGTTCACTTATCCAGGTCTGGGGTGGGGGCACTGGCAACTGCAGTGGAGGGAGCTGTTAGGGCTTTAAACTAGAAATAGTTAGCGGTATGGGTTTTGGGGGGAAAACAGTGAAGACCCAGTGTAGTAATATTATAAGTTCTAGGAGAACTAGTAGTAGGCAGAAAAAGGTGGACAGTGGAAAGCTAGTGACACTAGATGACAAGGACAGTAATAGGTATAGTGGAAAAACAGAAATGAGCAGGAAGAGTAAAGAGAAAGGAGGGTCTTTAAATATTTATTACACCAATAGTCGTAGTGCTAGGAATAAGATGGACGAGTTGAGATTAGTTGCAAGTACGGATAATGATGTTTTTGCAATAACTGAGACATGGTTTAATATGAAAAATCGGGACTTGCTTGCCGAATGTCACATTCAGGGTTTTAAATTGTTCCAAGTAGACAGAAGTATCGGGAAAGGGGGTGGGGTGGCACTCTATGTCCGTGATCATTTAAATTGTTGCATAAAAACGGGTATAAAGTCTGAATTAACACATACAGAGTCTGTCTGGATAGAATTTTCAGAGGGGTGTGAAAAATTGATTTTAGGCGTGATTTACCGTCCTCCAAACTTAGATAGGGAACAAGGAAGACTACTTTGGGAGGAAATTGTTAAGGCCACAAGGCACGATAACGTAGTAATTCTAGGGGACTTTAACTTTAGTCAGATTGATTGGAATTTCTTGACAGGGAATTTAGAATCTAACGACTTTTTATAAGTAGTTCAGGATTGCTTTTTGAAGCAGTTTGTAACAGAACCTACAAGGGGAAATAACCTACTTGACTTGGTTCTGGCAATCAAGGAAACCCTTGTTAATAATTTAGAAATTACAGAGGAACTCGGCTCAAGCGACCACAAATCAATTACCTTTAGCATTGAATGGATGTATGATAGTAGGGATAATTCAGTAACGGTCCCAGATTTTCAATTAGCAGATTATAATGGACTTAGAGAACACTTATCAACTGTGCACTGGTGTGACGAAGAGAGGTATCAATATGACAGTTTTCTTAACACTCTACAGGCTGCCCAAAGAACATTTATCCCGTATAAAGAAATTAGATCAAGTAGAAATGACCCAAAATGGATGAATAATAGGCTTAAGTATCTTTTAGGGCAGAAGAAAGGAATTTATAGGCGCATAAAAAGAGGTGAGGGTCATCTTATAAATCAGTATACGGACATTAAGAGGGACGTTAAAAAGGGAATAAGAAAAGCTAAACGGTACTATGAAATTAAAGTTGCTAGGGATTCAGAAACTAACCCAAAAAGGTTTTTCCAGGTTTATAGAACAAAAGTTAGGGATAAGATAGGTCCCCTTAAAAATAACTCTGGGCATCTTACTGACAAGGAGAATGATATGTGCTCTATTTTTAATAATTATTTTCTCTCGGTTTTCACACAGGAAGACATTAATAATATCCCAGTAATTAATTTTTACAGAGGCCCAGAAGAAGATAAATTATGTAATATCACAGTCACTAGCGAAATGGTTAGGAAACAACTAGACCGACTGAAACAAAATAAATCGCCGGGTCCTGATGAGCTTTTTGCAAGGGTTCTTAAGGAATGCAAAATGGAACTCTGTGAACCAATATCTAACATTTTTAATTTATCTCTTCAAACAGGTGTAGTGTCTGATATGTGGAAGATGGCTAATGTAATTCCTATTTTTAAAGCAGGGGACAAGTCACTACCGTCAAACTACCGCCCAATAAGCCTGACCTCAATTGTAGGCAAATTACTAGAGTCAATTATAGCTGATATTATTAGAAGCCATCTAGATAACCATAATTTGATTAATGATACCCAGCATGGATTCACGAGGGGCCGTTCCTGCCTATCTAATTTATTAACCTTCTTCAGTAAAGCTTTTGAGGCTGTTGATCACGATAAAGAATTCGATATTGTTTATTTAGACTTTAGTAAGGCTTTTGATAGAGTACCGCACCAGAGACTGTTAAAGAAAGTGGCAGCTCATGGCATTGGGGGAAAAGTGCTGTCATGGATCGAGTCATGGCTCACCAATAGGAAGCAGAGAGTGTGCATAAATGGGGTTAAATCCGAATGGGGACTTGTAACAAGTGGTGTTCCACAGGGATCAGTCTTAGGCCCATTGTTATTTATAATATATATTAATGACCTTGATGAGGGAATTACTAGTGATATGAGCAAATTCGCCGACGACACGAAGATAGGTAGGATAATTGATTCAAACATAGATGTCATAGAACTTCAGGAAGATTTAGACAAACTTAATTCGTGGTCAGAAAAGTGGCAGATGCATTTCAATGTAGATAAATGCAAGGTTCTGAAGCTCGGGAGTGTCCATAACCCAAGCACTTATAAGTTAAATAACGTAGAACTTAGCCATACAGATTGCGAGAAGGACTTGGGGGTGATGGTAAGCAGCAACCTTAAACCAAGACAGCAATGCCTAAGCGTACGTAATAAGGCAAATAGATTACTGGGATTTATATCAAGAAGTGTTAGCAACAGAAGTCCAGAGGTTATATTACAGATTTATACATCATAAGTAAGGCCTCACCTAGATTACGCAGCTCAGTTCTGGTCTCCATATTACAGAATGGACATAAATTCGTTAGAAAACATTCAGCGTAGAATGACTAAATTAATACATAGCATTAGAAATCTTCCTTACGAAGAAAGATTGAAGACCCTAAAATTACATTCACTTGTAAGACGTAGAATGAGGGGAGACATGATCGAGGTATACAAGTGGAAAATGGGTATTAACAAAGGGGATATAAATAAGGTCTTGAGGATATCTCTCCAAGAGAGAACCCGCAATAATGGATTAAAGTTAGATAAGTTTAGATTTAGAAAGGATATAGGAAAGTATTGGTTTGGAAATAGGGTAGTTGATGAGTGGAACAGTCTGCCTAGTAGGGTTATTGAAGCTAGGACCTTGGGTAGTTTCAAATTTAGGTTGGATAAATTCATGAGTGAGAGGGGTTGGATTTGAGTGGGACTCGCGCATGAGTGGGTAGAATTGTCAAAGCTTATTTCTTGGGTAGCATTGAAAATTGGGTTGAGCAAATATTCTGTTAGTGGGACGGATTGTGAAGGACCTGCCTAGTATGGGCCAACAGGCCTGCTGCAGTGTTCCTCCTTTCTTATGTTCTTATGTTCTTATTTGAATCCATTATTGCGGGTTCTCTCTTGAAGAGATATCCTCAAGACCTTATTTATATCCCCCTTATTAATACCCATCTTCCACTTATATACCTCGATCATGTCTCCCCTCATTCTTCGTCTTACAAGTGAATGTAATTTAAGGGTCTTCAATCTTTCTTCATATGGAAGATTTCTAATGCTATGAATTAACTTTGTCATTCGTCGCTGAATGTTTTCTAACGAATTTATATCCATTCTGAAAAATGGAGACCAGAACTGAGCTGCATAATCTAGGTGAGGCCTTACTAATGATGTATAAAGCTGTGATATAACCGCTGGACTTCTGTTGCTTACACTGTCAATCTGAAGAAGATGTCCTCTCTTGAGCTACTCTACCAGCAGCTGAAGGAAGAACTGAGGGTAGCTAAGCTTGAGATACAGCGACTGACTGAGGAAAACAAGAGGATTCGTAGTAATCCTCCTGTTGAGAATCCTCAAGCCAGGAAAGGAACCTGGACAGTGGCTAAAACGCATGGGACAAAGTTAAGGCTCAAGAGGACGGGTGGAGAGGTAGAAACAACGAAGACCCAGGAGAATGTTGTGGAAACATCGAACCCATTCTCCGTGCTACCCGATGAATGTGAGTCGACTTCTGGGAGCGTCACGACGAAAGACACAAAGGAAGGTAAAACATTGTTGTTGTTGGGGACAGTCAGGTTAGGTACATGGACAGGGCTTTCTGTTTGATTGATAGGAGTAGGAGACAGAGGGTTTGCTTTCCTGGGGCTGGGATGGAGGATATTGTTAGCCGTCTGGACGACATCATGAGAGGTAATGGGAGCAATCCTATTATCTGTCTCAGTGCTGGAGGCAACGATGTTGGCAGACGTAGGAGTGAGGACCTGACTAGCAGGTTTAGGTCAGCAATAGACATAATTAGGAAGAAGGGTGGGAACCCTGTCATATGTGGTATTTTGCCAAGGAGAGGAGTTGAAATGAATGGCTGTCCAGGGCAATTGGTGTCAATTGCTGGCTGGACAAATACTGTAAGGAAAATTCAGTAACATTCATTGATAACTGGGACCTCTTCTATGGCAGAAATGACATGTATGCCAGGGATGGGGTTCACTTATCCAGGTCTGGGGTGGGGGCACTGGCAACTGCAGTGGAGGGAGCTGTTAGGGCTTTAAACTAGAAATAGTTAGTGGTATGGGTTTTGGGGGGAAAACAGAGAAGTCCCAGTGTAGTAATATTATAAGTTGTAGGAGAACTAGTAATAGGCAGAATAAGGTGGATAGTGGAAAGCTAGTGACACTAGATGACAAGGACAGTAATAGGTATAGTGGAAAAACAGAGATGAGCAGGAAGGGTAAAGAGAAAGGAGGGTCTCTAAATATATATTACACCAATAGTCGTAGTGCTAGGAATAAGATGGACGAGTTGAGATTAGTTGCAAGTACGGGTAATATTGATGTTTTTGCAATAACTGAGACATGGTTTAATATGAAAATCGGGACTTGCCTGCCGAATGTCACATTCAGGGTTTTAAATTGTTCCAAGTAGACAGAAGTATCGGGAAAGGGGTGGGGTGGCACTCTATGTCCGTGATCATTTAAATTGTTGCATAAAAACGGGTATAAAGTCTGAATTAACACATACAGAGTCTGTCTGGATAGAATTTTCAGAGGGGTGTGAAAATTGATTTTAGGCGTGATTTACCGTCCTCCAAACTTAGATAGGGAACAAGGGAGACTACTTTGGGAGGAAATTGTTAAGGCCACAAGACACGATAACGTAGTAATTCTAGGGACTTTAACTTTAGTCAGATTGATTGGAATTTCATGACAGGGAATTTAGAATCTAACGACTTTTTAGAAGTAGTTCAGGATTGCTTTTGAAGCAGTTTGTAACAGAACCTACAAGGGGAAATAACCTACTTGACTTGGTTCTGGCAAGCAAGGAAACCCTTGTTAATAATTTAGAAATTACAGAGGAACTCGGCTCAAGCGACCACAAGTCAATTACCTTTAGCATTGAATGGATGTATGATAGTAGGGATAATTCAGTAATGGTCCCAGATTTTCGCTTAGCAGATTATAATGGACTTAGAGAACACTTATCAACTGTGGACTGGGGTGAAGAAGAGAGGTATCAATATGACAGTTTTCTTGACACTATACAGGCTGCCCAAAGAACATTTATCCCGTATAAAGAAATTAGATCAAGTAGAAATGACCCAAAATGGATGAATAATAGGCTCAAATATCTTTTAGGGCAGAAGAAAGGAATTTATAGGCGCATAAAAAGAGGTGAGGGTCATCTTATAAATCAGTATACTGACATTAAGAGGGACGTTAAAAAGGGAATAAGAAAATCTAAACGGGACTATGAAATTAAAGTTGCTAGGGATTCAAAAACTAACCCAAAAGTTTTTTCCAGGTTTATAGAACAAAAGTTAGGGATAAGATAGGTCCCCTTAAAAATAACTTTGGGCATCTTACTGACAAGGAGAATGATATGTGCTCTATTTTTAATAATTATTTTCTCTCGGTTTTCACACAGGAAGACATTAATAATATCCCAGTAATTAATTTTTACAGAGGCCCAGAAGAAGATAAATTATGTAATATCACAGTCACTAGCGAAATGATTATGAAACAGCTGGACCGACTGAAACAAAATAAATCGCCGGGTCCTGATGAGATTTTTGCAAGGGTTCTTAAGGAATGCAAATGGAACTCTGTGAACCAATATCTAACATTTTTAATTTATCTCTTCAAACAGGTGTAGTGTCTGATATGTGGAAGACGGCTAATGTAATTCCTATTTTTAAAGCAGGGGACAAGTCACTACCGTCAAACTACCGCCCAATAAGCCTGACCTCAATTGTAGGCAAATTACTAGAGTCAATTATAGCTGATATTATTAGAAGCCATCTAGATAACCATAATTTGATTAATGATACCCAGCATGGATTCACGAGGGGCCGTTCCTGCCTATCTAATTTATTAACCTTCTTCAGTAAAGCTTTTGAGGCTGTTGATCACGATAAAGAATTCGATATTGTTTATTTAGACTTTAGTAAGGCTTTTGATAGAGTACCGCACCAGAGACTGTTAAAGAAAGTGGCAGCTCATGGCATTGGGGAAAAGTGCTGTCATGGATCGAGTCATGGCTCACCAATAGGAAGCAGAGAGTGTGCATAAATGGGGTTAAATCCGAATGGGGACTTGTAACAAGTGGTGTTCCACAGGGATCAGTCTTAGGCCCATTGTTATTTATAATATATATCAATGACCTTGATGAGGGAATTACTAGTGATATGAGCAAATTCGCCGACGACACGAAGATAGGTAGGATAATTGATTCAAACATAGATGTCATAGAACTTCAGGAAGATTTAGACAAACTTAATTCGTGGTCAGAAAAGTGGCAGATGCAGTTCAATGTAGATAAATGCAAGGTTCTGAAGCTCGGGAGTGTCCATAACCCAAGCACTTATAAGTTAAATAACGTAGAACTTAGCCATACAGATTGCGAGAAGGACTTGGGGGTGATGGTAAGCAGCAACCTTAAACCAAGACAGCAATGCCTAAGCGTACGTAATAAGGCAAATAGATTACTGGGATTTATATCAAGAAGTGTTAGCAACAGAAGTCCAGAGGTTATATTACAGCTTTATACATCATTAGTAAGGCCTCACCTAGATTACGCAGCTCAGTTCTGGTCTCCATATTACAGAATGGACATAAATTCGTTAGAAAACATTCAGCGTAGAATGACTAAATTAATACATAGCATTAGAAATCTTCCTTACGAAGAAAGATTGAAGACCCTAAAATTACATTCACTTGTAAGACGTAGAATGAGGGGAGACATGATCGAGGTATACAAGTGGAAAATGGGTATTAACAAAGGGGATATAAATAAGGTCTTGAGGATATCTCTCCAAGAGAGAACCCGCAATAATGGATTCAAGTTAGATAAGTTTAGATTTAGAAAGGATATAGGAAAGTATTGGTTTGGAAATAGGGTAGTTGATGAGTGGAACAGTCTGCCTAGTAGGGTTATTGAAGCTAGGACCTTGGGTAGTTTCAAATTTAGGTTGGATAAATTCATGAGTGAGAGGGGTTGGATTTGAGTGGGACTCGCGCATGAGTGGGTAGAATTGTCAAAGCTTATTTCTTGGGTAGCTTTGAAAATTGGGTTGAGCAAATATTCTGTTAGTGGGATGGATTGTGAAGGACCTGCCTAGTATGGGCCAACAGGCCTGCTGCAGTGTTCCTCCTTTCTTATGTTCTTATGTTCTTGATATAAATCCCAGTAATCTATTTGCTTTATTTCTTACGCTTAGGCATTGCTGACTTGGTTTGAGGTTGCTGCTTACCATAACCCCCAAATCCTTTTCATATTCTGTACGGCTGAGTTCAACATTATTAAGCTGGTAGGTGCTAGGGTTATGAATATTCCCGAGCTTTAGAACTTTGCATTTTTCTACATTGAACTGCATCTGCCATTTTTCTGACCAGGAATTGAGTTTGTCTAAATCCTCCTGTAGTTCCCTGACATCTACATCTGAATCGATTATCCTACGTATCTTCGTGTCATCAGCGAATTTGCTCATATCACTAGTAATTCCCTCGTCAAGGTCATTGATATATATTATAAACAACAACGGGCCCAAAACCGATCCCTGTGGAACGCCACTTGTAACAGATCCCCACTCAGATTTAACCCCATTTATGCACACCCTCTGCTTCCTATTGGTGAGCCATGACTCGATCCATGACAACACTTTTCCCCAATGCCATGAACAGCCACTTTCTTTAACAGTCTCTGATGTGGTACTCTATCAAAAGCCTTACTAAAATCCAAATAAACAATATCGAATTCTTTATCATAATCAACTGCCTCAAAAGCATTACTGAAAAAAGTTAATAAATTAGTTAGGCAGGAACGGCCCCTGGTGAATCCATGTTGAGTATCATTAATCAAATTATGCCTATCGAGATGGCTTCTTATGTTATCAGCTATAATCGACTCTAGTAATTTGCCTACAATTGATGTTAGACTTATTGGGCGGTAATTTGATGGTAACGACTTGTCCCCTGCTTTAAAAATAGGAATTACATTAGCCATCTTCCACGTATCAGACACTGCACCTGTTTGAATAGATAGGTTAAAAATGTTAGTTAAGGGTTCACAGAGTTCCATTTTGCATTCCTTAAGAACCCTTGAAAAAAGCTCATCAGGACCTGGCGATTTATGTTGCTTCAAACGGTCTATCTGTTTGATAACCATTTCACTAGTGACTGTGATACTACATAATTTATCTTCTTCAAGCCCACTAAAATACCTAATTCTTGGGATATTATTAGTGTCTTCCTGAGTGAAAACCGAGAGAAAAAAATTATTAAAAATAGAGCACATTTCATTCTCTTTGTCACATTTCATTCTATTCAAGATTGAGGGACTGACAACCTCACACTCCTCCTGTTCTTCACGATTCTCCTTTGTATGGACTGATGAAGCCACTGTGTGGCGAAACGTTTCCTCAATAAAGATACCCAAGTGTTGCATATGTGTCTAATTTACCAACTCACCGGTTCTCTGAACCATTCATTCACATGTCAGTAAGATACCTATTTTATCTCTAAGGACCTATCTTATCTCTAACTTTTGTTCTATACACCTGGAAAAACTTTTTGGGTTAATTTTCGAATCCCTAGCAACTTTATTTTCGTAGTCCCTTTTACCTTTTCTTATCCCCTTTTTAACATCCCTCTTAATGTCAATATACTGATTCATAAGATGACCCTCACCTCTTTTGATACGCCTATAAATTCCTTTCTTCTGCCCTAAAAGATATTTGAGCCTATTATTCATCCATTTTGGGTCATTTCTATTCGATCTAATTTCTTTAAAATAAATCGCCAGGCCCTGATGAGCTTTTTTCAAGGGTTCTTAAGGAATGCAAAATTGAACTCTGTGAACCCTTAACTAACATTTTTAACCTATCTCTTCAAACAGGTGTAGTGTCTGATACGTGGAAGATGGCTAATGTAATTCCTATTTTTAAAGCAGGGGACAAGTCGTTACCATCAAATTACCGCCCAATAAGTCTAACATCAATTGTAGGCAAATTATTAGAGTCGATTATAGCTGATAACATAAGAAGCCATCTCGATAGGCATAATTTGATTAATGATACTCAACATGGATTCACCAGGGGCCGTTCCTGCCTAACTAATTTATTAACTTTTTTCAGTAAGGCTTTTGAGGCAGTTGATCATGATAAAGAATTCGATATTGTTTATTTGGATTTTAGTAAGGCTTTTGATAGAGTACCACATCAGAGACTGTTAAAGAAAGTGGCTGCTCATGGCATTGGGGGAAAAGTGTTTTCATGGATCGAGTCATGGCTCACCAATAGGAAGCATTAATGGGGTTAAATCTGAGTGGGGATCTGTAACAAGTGGCGTTCCACAGGGATCGGTTTTGGGCCCGTTGTTGTTTATAATATATATAAATGACCTTGACGAGGGAATTTCTAGTGATATGAGCAAATTCGCTGATGACACGAAGATAGGTAGGATAATCGATTCAGACGTAGATGTCAGTGAACTACAGGAGGATTTAGACAAACTCAATTCCTGGTCAGAAAAATGGCAGATGCAGTTCAATGTAGATAAATGCAAAGTTCTAAAGCTCGGGAGTGTCCATAACCCAAGCACTTATAAGTTAAATAACGTAGAACTTAGCCATACAGATTGCGAGAAGGACTTGGGGGTGATGGTAAGCAGCAACCTTAAACCAAGACAGCAATGCCTAAGCGTACGTAATAAGGCAAATAGATTACTGGGATTTATATCAAGAAGTGTTAGCAACAGAAGTCCAGAGGTTATATTACAGCTTTATACATCATTAGTAAGGCCTCACCTAGATTACGCAGCTCAGTTCTGGTCTCCATATTACAGAATGGACATAAATTTGTTAGAAAACATTCAGCGTAGAATGACTAAATTAATACATAGCATTAGAAATCTTACTTACGAAGAAAGATTGAAGACCCTTAAATTACATTCACTTGTAAGACGTAGAATGAGGGAGACATGATCGAGGTATACAAGTGGAAAATGGGTATTAACAAAGGGGATATAAATAAGGTCTTGAGGGTATCTCTCCAAGAGAGAACCCGCAATAATGGATTCAAGTTAGATAAGTTTAGATTTAGAAAGGATATAGGAAAGTATTGGTTTGGAAATAGGGTAGTTGATGAGTGGAACAGTCTGCCTAGTAGGGTTATTGAAGCTAGGACCTTGGGTAGTTTTAAATTTAGGTTGGATAAATTCATGAGTGAGAGGGGTTGGATTTGAGTGGGAATTGCACATGAGTAAATAAAATTATCAAATCTTATTTCTTGGGTAGCATTGAAAGTTGGGTTGAACAAGTGTTCTGTTGGTGGGATGGAATGTGAAGGACCTGCCTAGTATGGGCCAACAGGCCTGCTGCAGTGTTCCTCCTTTCTTATGTTCTTATGTTCTTATGTTTATATGGGATAAATGTTCTTTGGGCAGCATGTATAGTGTTCAGAAAACTGTCATATTGATAGCTCTCTTCATTACCCCAGTCCACAGATGATAAGTGTTCTCTAAGTCCATTGTAATCTGCTAAGCGAAAATCTGGGACTGTTTCTGAGTTATCCCTACTATGAAACTTCCATTCAATGCCAAAAGTAATTGATTTGTGGTCGCTTGCGCCGAGTTCCTCTGTAATTTCTAAATTATTAACAAGGGTTTCCTTGTTTGCCAGAACCAAGTCAAGCAGGTTATTTCCCCTTGTAGGTTCTGTCACAAACTGCTTCAAAAAACAATCTTGAACTACTTCTAAGAAGTCGTTAGATTCTAAATTCCCAGTCAAAAAATTCCAATCAATTTGACTAAAGTTGAAGTCTCCTAGAATAACTACGTTATTGTGCATTGTGGCCTTAACAATTTCCTCCCATAGTAGTCTCCCTTGGTCCCTATCTAAGTTTGGGGGACGGTATATCACACCTAAAATCAGTTTTTCATGCCCCTCTGAAAATTCTATCCAGACAGACTCTGTATGTGTTATTTCAGACTTTATTCCCGTTTTTATGCAACAGTTCAAGCAATCTCGGACATACAGTGCCACTCCACCCCCCTTCCCGAAACTTCTGTCTACTTGGAACAATTTAAAACCCTGTATATGACATTCAGCAGGCATGTCCCTATTTTTCGTATTGAACCACGTCTCAGTTATGGCAAATACATCAATGTTACCTGCACTTGCAACTAATCTCAAATCGTCCATCTTATTCCTAGCACTACGACTATTTGTATAATACACTTTTAAAGACCCTCCTTTCTCTTTACCCTTCCTGCTTCTTTCTGTTTTTCCACTATACCTATTACTGTCCTTGTTATTGTTAGGATTTTTTATATCAAAGCCTAGATCTATATTTCGACATTCAGTATTTTCCATTTCTAAACCCATACCTCTAACTAATCCTAGTTTAAAGTCCTAACAACACCCTCAACTGAGCTACCAAGAAAATCCACACCTGCCCTGGATAAGTGAACCCCATCCCTGGCATACATGTCATTTCGGCCATAGAAGTGGTCCCAGTTGCAAATAAATGGTACTGCATTATCCTTACAGTGTTTGTCCAGCCAGCAATTGACACCAATTGCCCTGGACAGCCATTCATCTCCAACTCCTCTCCTTGGCAAAATACCACATATGACAAGGTTCCCACCCTTCTTCCTAATTATGTCTATTGCTGACCTATACCTGCTAGTCAGGTCCTCACTCCTACGTCTGCCAACATCGTTGCCTCCAGCACTGAGACAGATAATAGGATTGCTCCCATTACCTCTCATGATGTCGTCCAGACGGCTAACAATATCCTCCATCCCAGCCCCAGGAAAACAAACCCTCTGTCTCCTACTTCTATCTGTCAAGCAGAAGGCCCTATCCATGTACCTAATTTGACTATCCCCAACAAGAACAATGTTCTTATCAATTATCCTACCTATCTTCGTGTCGTCGGCGAATTTGCTCATATCACTAGTAATTCCCTCGTCAAGGTCATTGATATATATTATAAATAACAATGGGCCTAAGACTGATCCCTGTGGAACACCACTTGTTACAAGTCCCCATTCGGATTTAACCCCATTTATGCACACTCTCTGCTTCCTATTGGTGAGCCATGACTCGATCCATGACAGCACTTTTCCCCCAATGCCATGAGCTGCCACTTTCTTTAACAGTCTCTGGTGCGGTACTCTATCAAAAGCCTTACTAAAGTCTAAATAAACAATATCGAATTCTTTATCGTGATCAACAGCCTCAAAAGCTTTAGTGAAGAAGGTTAATAAATTAGATAGTCAGGAACGGCCCCTCGTGAATCCATGCTGAGTATCATTAATCAAATTATGGTTATCTAGATGGCTTCTAATAATATCAGCTATAATTGACTCTAGTAATTTGCCTACAATTGAGGTCAGGCTTATTGGGCGAAGACGTTTTTAAAACTCAGATACTATTATTCTACATTAACACTGCTTCAGTAGTTTTAACAGTACGCAAACATTTGAAGGCTGTAAACAGAGAATCACACTTCTGTTCACCTGTTAAGGATCTTTTGAAACAGTAATTGTAATATGCACATGAATAAAACATTTTGCACAAATATGTTTACAATGAGAACAATATCCTTAAAGGAAAGTTCATAAAATGATGTGTATTAACCGACGTTATTACATTAGTGTGTTTAGTGTTAGCAGTCAGTGTGAGGGCGAGGGTTGCTTCTACAGTGTGAGGGCGAGGGTTGCTTCTACAGTGTGAGGGCGAGGGTTGCTTCTACAGTGTGAGGGCGAGGGTTGCTTCTACAGTGTGAGGGCGAGGGTTGCTTCTACAGTGTGAGGGCGAGGGTTGCTTCTACAGTGTGAGGGCGAGGGTTGCTTCTACAGTCTAAGAAGTGAATGAATTTGCCCAACAGTGTAGACTATGCTATGTAGACTTTGATTGTTCGTATCTCTACACTGTATTGTGTGATGTGTGTGTAGGATGTGTAAGTGGAAATACAGAATTGAGTGTATAGAAGAGTGGGCGCTTGTGAACCTTAGCGTACCATGGAAATGAAAAAGATCAATAACAAGGAAAAAAGATAACTGATAACAATTAATTACAGTTACCATGCAGGGAACACAAAGGTTCAAACAGACACTAATCTACGCACATAAAAACGTTCACAAATAAATAATTGAACAAGCTAATAATTGACATAGGAACAATATTAAATATAAATATATGTTCCAGATTATCATTGAGTGGCCACTCCTTGGTGGGCTATCTGGGATAGAGATCTCTCTTGTCTCAGTTAGTCGACGTTCGAGTCTGTCCAGGTGGATGTTATTTTTTTTTTTATATTTTATTGAAACACAAGTATAACATATACAAAACTCTTAAATACAAGAGAAAATATACAATAAAGCGATAACGTAAGGCAAAACCATCATCCCAAATACTGTGTACAAGACATACATTTTACATTCAATATCATTACAACAACTCAACACAACCACACACTAACTAAAGAGCAGATATACAATGCGCTCTACACAAACCTACACCACTGAGAGCACACTCTTTCACACTATATACATTATGAGAACCCCATAGGGTCTCGAGACCAGCTCGGCCATATCACAAAAGTTACAAGTGATACATCAATACTAAACCACACATCAAAACCCCAACAGGACAATGTAAATGCCCTTCCACACACTACGTGCATACAAACACATACAACAATACATTGATACCCCCCCCTAAGCTAACCAACCTCGATCCCTCACGCACAATCACACGAGCTCCAACAACCGCAGTCAATGCCTCACAATACCTCCCCACGGGAGACCAGCCCGTCGGATACCCTGACACTCACAAGGAACACAAGACCCCCATGGTGAAATCCCTGTAACCACAGGAAAATCCTCACCCACCTTTTTCCATAGAGGTCCCTATTTCGGCACTTCGTTCTATAAAACCCTGCCGCCAGTGCCATCCGTCGTTCACTAACCCTTTATCC
The DNA here is from genome assembly GCA_009830355.1 of Cherax destructor. NCBI lineage: Eukaryota > Metazoa > Arthropoda > Malacostraca > Decapoda > Parastacidae > Cherax > Cherax destructor. The sequence continues at coordinate 35,780 of WNWK01003711.1, forward strand.
CTCATAGCCCATGAAATGAAAACAAAATCTGCCATTACATACGCCACTGCCCTCTGAACCTCCACCCCCACTCCACCCCCATCCAAACTAAGTGCCCTCAACACTGACAATCCACCCCCCACAAAGCAAATCACACGCCCCAACCATTCCCTCACAACACCCAAACGCTCACAAAAATATACACTATGAAACGCAGTGTCATCCTCCCCACAAGCTTGACACATCCCATCTACCCTAAGACCTCTGTTACGTAAAACCACCCCTGACGGTAAAATCCCATGAAGAAACCGGAAAATACCTCCCGCACACATGGACGAAGCCGCAATCTCCTTAACCTCCCCAAATATCCTTCCAAGCATACAGAGGGTACACCCTTCCACCCCTGCCACCTCCCGAGACCGCACCGCCTTCTCAAGAGTCCTGACCCTCATATGTGAAGGATCTCTAACAATAAGTAGGACCCGTAACATGTCCTCACATTCCCTTAAATCCCTCCCTCCCCACCACCTCCTTATATCCTCATGCAGAAGCCCTATCCCTCCCCCATCCCCAACCACCCTCAGGTAACCCCGCTTCACATAAACACTCTTCAATCTGCATTCCAATGGAATCAACCCTAGCCTCCCTGGTGTAACGGGAGCGTAACCACCCCCCTTCGTAACCAATCACAACCCGATCCCCAAATAAAACGAAAAACCCTACGCAACAACTTCTGAACGTCCCCCTGCACCAACGGGTACAATGCCGCCACATGCCATATTTTACTATATAGCAACACGTTAACCACTATTACCCGTTGGTGCAGCGTGAGATGTGACGGCCTCAAACCATCTAATCTACCCAACACCCTCTGTACTACACCCTCCGAATTAACCACCCTCGCTTCCCTCGCATCCCTCATATACACCACACCACAAATCTTCACCCGATCCACTAAACACCACCTTCCACAAGAACCCCCTCCCACCATCCCCTCCCAGTCCCTGAATCTCATGAATTTCGACTTATCCTCATTTACATTCATACCCGTCGCTTCCCCAAAAACCTCAATGACCCTGCCCACACGCTCTAATCCCCCTTTCCACAAGAATCGTCGTGTCATCCACATAGCCCACTATACCAGGATTCCCAACACCCAGATCCCCCTTTCCCTGCCCCCGAACAGACGCTTCTACAGCCCTATAAAATGGGTCCTGCAGGCATGCGAACAACAATTGAGACAGTGGGCAACCCTGACGTAAACCCCTTCCTATTCTGACACGCTGCCCCACCCTCCCATTCAACTGCACACACATACTTGCTCCCCAGTACAAAGTACGTGCCCAACTCACCATCTCCTTACCAAACCCCTGCCACCTCATAATGCTCCACAACGCTTCACGTTCCACACTATCATACGCTGCCCTCCAATCCAGTGCTAACACCCCCTCCCTCCTTCTGCCTACTCTCAATAAACCCCCGAATAACCCCATGCCCCACGTACATAGACCTTCCCGGCACCCCATATTGACTCCCAACAATAACCTTATCTAAGACCCTTTTCAATCGATTGCCTAATATTTTCGCAAATAACTTATAGTCCGCGCACATAAGGGAAATAGTCCTATAGTCCCTCACCGTCGTCTGACTAGTCCCCTTTGGCACCATAACCACAATAGCCGTAGACTGTGAATCCCCAAGACACCCCCCTTCTTCATGACATTTAACAACTGCACTAAAAACCCCTTTAAAACCCCCAATGCTGTATATAAAAATCACTCGGTAATCCGTCTATCCCTGGCGCCTTACCCCTGCTCATACCCATCAAGGCCGTCCACACTTCATCCTCCACTATATCACCACTCAACCCCTCCCTATTCCCCCTCTCAAGTCCACATTGCACCCAACCACCCATATCCCTTAAAGCCTCCTCCTGCACCCTCCGCTCCTCATATCGACCCATACCACCCATCCACATACCGTCCCATGCCCTCTGTCGTAACCAACTCTTGCCCCACCCTATACCCTCCCAAGTCCTCATGACACACAACCCAATTTCTGTCGCTCGACGCCTACATGCCTGCCCTCGCAGGACACATGCCGACGGCTTGTCACCCCATACAACCTCCTCTAACCCACCCGCCACCCTTGCAGCATCAAACCTTTCATTTTGCAAAACCCGAATTTTATCTTTCAACCCTCTATTTCCACAACAGGGTAACCGCACTCCCACATCCTCTCCCATAACAATCCCTTAACTGTCCCTCCAAATACCTAATAAGTCCATACGCAAACTGATTATCCTCCTCCCCGTCTAACATACAAGTCCCTTATCTTGCCCTTAGCCACATTGTCCCACCAGAGTAACAAATCCCCATCCACACGCACCTCGGACCACAACCTGTCCCACAAACCCCAAACGTATCCCTCCCCATTCCTCTTGAAGCAACCGGACATTTAATTTCCAATAACTCCGACCTGCGAGGCAACCCTCCCACCCCAAATCCACCAAAACCCCCTGTGGTCCGAAAAACCACATCCAACACACACACCCTTCTCACTTCCGCTCTCCTAGTCACATATAACCGATCCAGCCGAGCAGCATAACCTCTCCTCACAAACGTGTGCTCCACGTCCCATGCAGCACCCCCACATCCACCAACCCCACACCATGTAACAGATCCCCAGCAAACCGAACAATACTCCTTGGTTCCACGTCTCTACGACGTGTCACACAGTTCCAATCACCACCCACCACCACAATCGCAGGTAGTGATCGTAGGTGAAACTAACACATCCCTCACAAAATCAGTCTTTACCCTACCATCCGCTTCCGCCGACCATAAATACACACAAAGGACACCCGATCCCTCCCCATGATCCATCCACCCGTATGACCCGCCCCTCCCTCCCTCCTCACTGTGATGGACAACAAACAGGCTAGTCTCCTATTAATATCGCCACACCCCTTTCAATCTCAAGGAGTGTGCAGCGTAAACAGTGTATCCTTCAATCAGTAACTGACAACCATACTTGTGGTTATGTTCCTGTACAAAAACCACGTCTATACCATACCTCACCAAATACCCACGAAACCATTCACGCTTCATCTTATCACACAAACCATTAATATTCACGGTAAAGCACTTGAAACCGACAGAGGGGGTTTTCCTTTAGGCACTGGCACTTGCCGATCCCCTTTCCCCCGAGTGCCACCACGGTCACTCCCAGAGTCTCGGGAACCACCTTTCAAGAGTCTCTGTCCCTTGGGACCTCCAACATCACCCCTCGCTACATCAGCCCACATCTTCTTACCCGGACGTTGCGCCGGTGTGAGCACGTCGTCCGTATCAGACTGGGCCGCTCTCTTCCGTGACGCACTTTCTTCCTCCATACCCACCTCCTGGAGGCCATCGAAGTGCACCTCCGCCTCCACGTGAAGCAGCCGTCCTGCGGCTGAGGCACTAGCCCCAGAGAGGCCACCCACCTCAGCTTCCCTGTCCCCCGCTGACTCCAAGGCAGCTGCAGGTTCGTCCACACACACCTGACCTGGGGTGCCCAAAAGGTCCTGCAACACCGTAGCAAACACCTCCTCTGCTACCCTCTCATCAGCCGCCGATACTCCTCCCACGGCTCCAGGCTCCTGGACAGATGATTCCGGTACCCTTGGTAAGGTCGCACATCCATCCTCCAAAGATTCCGACCTGTCCACCTCAGCACTCCAACTTGCACCCGACATAGGGTTGTCTGACCCACGCTCCTCCGTACGATGCACCGAAGACTCTCGTTGATGTCCGACATCCTTTGGGCCCGTCCTTTTACCACACTGCACAGCCATATGGTCATAGGCCCCACACAACCTGCATGTACGACGTTGCCCCGCATAGGTAACCATGACTTGAGTCCTGAAGTCCTCCAACAGTATGTAGGAAGGGATGGGATGGCGTAACGTCATTTTTAACGTAAACGTTCCCTCCAGCAGACCTTGAAACATCCCTTCCGACCACCTGCCCACCGTCGCCGTATGAACAGTTCCATATCTCTCAAAAACTGTTCTCAAATCAGCCTCCGTCGCCTCAAATGGGCAATTACGGACCTTGACCCAAATGTAGTACCTGGATACGTCGTGAAGACACACCGTTACTGCCGAATTCACATCCACAGGTACTTCCTGAAACCTGGCGACAATCCTCTCATACACATCGGCAGTGCGAAGCTTAATGAAGAATCTATATGCACCATTTATAGCCACACCACACAAATCGTCATTCTCCAATCCATAGACGTCGCGCCCGACACAGCCCCACGAATCATCTGGATACACACAGTGTTACCTCGGTGACGACCCAACTGCGCCATGTTGTGAAAACAACAATGTCACAAGGCACCGGTAGAGGCAGGCTAGTCGCACGTCCGCTCGACACCAAGGTTGAGCGACGAATGGTGGATGTTATTACAGAGCGCAGATTTTCTGCGTGTCCTCCTCTGTAATAACATCTACCTTCGTATACTGATTGTTGTGTCCTTGTCCAGAAGACAAAGGATATGTCTGATATATGTATATTATTTCCTATTCACTTAATACTATATTTCCCATATCATTATTAATAGCTAAAATAATACTATTGTGCTTTATAGTATTATCTGTCCCTATAATTTTAGCTATGTGTATAGGTAGGTTGTCTTATATTAATTTAAGTCTGGGACTGCTGTCCTAACTACCATGGGGTAGTTGAGTCTATCGTTTCTCGGATAGAGTTCATGTACCGAGGTGACATCTGGTGAGGAGGCGTTGTCCGAAGTAGTAGCAGCCCAACTCTAGCCTTCAATAGTCTCCTCTTCCTTGAGCTGTGTATAGACTCTCATCTTGGCTTACTCACGGTTCTTTTGTTTGTTTTCGCTACTCTAGGTTTCATTGTAGTACAGTCTTCGCTGTTCTGAGAGTTTTCTAAAGTGTTACAGTAGTCTTTATTGAAAGACGGGAGTTTCAGTACTCTTATTAGTATCATATTGAATGTCTCAGCGGTGTTTTTGTTGGTCGTTCGTTTGTTTCTATTATCTAGATTAATATCCCACTTGATTCCAGTGATTATTGTAAATAAGATTAATTATATCTCGAGATTTACGGTCATTGTTATTCTGAAGAATCAATCTCCAGTAAAGAGAATATTTGTTAAAACTATTTAATATTAAAGATATTAATTTATTGTCCGATTATTATCTCCTGATTGTAATTTAACAAAACCTAGTAAAAGAAATATTTATACTAAACATAGAGTTGACAATAATTCAACTCATTGTTACAAGAGGAAAAATTTTACAGGCTATATATATATATATATGAAAAGTTTAACCTAAACTTCTCAGATTTTCTCCTCTCGCTTCTTTGATATACTTAGCGAGACTCAAATTAATCCTTTTGTAACACTGATATTAATACACTTGTGTAGTAATATCATATATGGGCAGTGCTTCAAGGGTGGCTAAAACTGCTGACCTCAGGGAAGTGGTGAAGGGTGTATGGATGAACACTTGTAACCACTGACCTGGGGTGAGACTTGCTGACCTCAGGGAAGTGGTGAAGGGTGAATACCTGGAACCACGGACCTGGGGTGGAACCTGCTAACCTCAAGGAAGTGGTGAAGGGTGTATGGATGAACACTTGGAACCACGGACCTGGGGTGGGACTGCTGACCTCAGGGAAGTGGTGAAGGGTGAATACCTAGAACCACGGACCTGGGGTGGGACTTGCTGACCTCAGGGAAGTGGTGAAGGGTGAATACCTGGAACCACGGACCTGGGGTGGGACTTGCTGACCTCAAGGAAGTGGTGAAGGGTGTATGGATGAACACTTGGAACCACGGACCTGGGGTGGGATTGCTGACCTCAGATAAGTGGTGAAGGGTGAATACCTGAAACCACGGACCTGGGGTGGGACTTGATGAGGGGGGTGGGACTGGGTGAGGCATCAAAAATATCGAAAAATATTTCAAGAACTTCAGGGAAAGGGAAGACATCCGGGGGCCCACGGATGGATTCCGGGAGTGTAGGATAGGAAGTGGGGAAGGGAGAATATCTGAGGGGACACAGATGGACTCCTGGATAGGATAGGATAGGAAGTGGGGAAGGGAGAATATCTGAGGGGACACAGATGGACTCCTGGACACATGAACCTGGGGAAGGATAGGAAGAGGGGAAGGGAGAATATCTGAGGGGACACAGATGGACTCCTGGATAGGATAGGATAGGAAGTGAGGAAGGGAGAATATCTGAGGGGATACAGATGGACTCCTGGACACATGAACCTGGGGAAGGTAAGGTTGCTGAGTGTAGGATAGGAAGTGGGAAAGGGAGAATATCTGAGGGGACACAGATGGACTCCTGGACACATAGACCTGGTCTCCACGTGGCAGGGTCTGAGGCTGACAGGGGTCGCAAACGTTTGCCCTATACTACACGTACTTCTACTAAGAATAATAATTATATATAATTATATAACATAATATATATTTTATTATTATATATTATTATATATTATTATTAGCATTTAGTAGGTACCTGGGTGTTCTATATAGTATGTGTTTCTATATAGTATGTCAATAATGTCAGCTAGGTCTGTAATAGTTGTATCATGTTATCATGTACTTGTAGAAATATGTTTGAACAAAGAACACTGTATACAGAACAAAGAACACTGTATACAGAACAAAGAACACTGTATACAGAACAAAGCTTCACGTAGAGGTTAGGTGTTGCTCATAATACAGCTAGCATATGAGAGGTTTTTACAAAGTAGAAGTGATGCAAGGAGGGAAGAGTATATGGAGAGAAAAAGAGAGGTTAAAAGAGTGGTGAAGCAATGTAAAAAGAGCAGATGAGAGAGTGGGTGAGATGTTATCAGCAAATTTTGTTGAAAATAAGAAAAAGTTTTGGAATGAGATTAATAAGTTGAGGAAGCCTAGATAACAAATGGATTTGACAGTTAAAAATAGGAGAGGAGAGTTATTAAATGGAGAGTTAGAGGTATCGGGAAGATGGAGAGAATATTTTGAGGATTTGTTAAATGTTGATGAAGACAGGGAAGCTGTGATTTCGTGTGTAGGGCAAGGAGGAATAACATCTTGTAGGAGTGTGGAAGAGCCAGTTGTGGGTGTAGGGAAGTTCGTGAGGCAGTGGGTAGAATGAAAGGGGTAAGGCAGCTGGGATTGATGGGATAAAGATAGAAATGTTAAAAGCAGGTGGGGATATAATTTTGGAGTGGTTGGTGCTATTATTTAATAAATGTATGGAAGAGGGTAAGGTACCTAGGGATTGGCAGAGAGCGTGTATTGTTCCTTTGTATAAAGGCAAAGGGGACAAAAGAGAGTGCAAAAATTATAGGGGAATAAGTCTGTTGAGTGTACCTGGTAAAGTGTATGGTAGAGTTATTATTGAAAGAATTAAGAGTAAAACAGAAAGCAGGATAGCAGATGAACAAGGGGCTTTAGGAAAGGTAGGGGGTGTAGACCAAGTGTTTACAGTGAAACATATAGGTGAACAGTATTTGGATAAGGGTAAAGATGTTTTTGTGGCATTTATGGATTTGGAAAAGGCGTATGATAGGGTAGATAGGGGGCAATGTGGCAGATGTTGCAGGTGTATGGAATAGGAGGAAGGTTACTGAAAGCAGTGAAGAGTTTTTATGAGGATAGTGAGGCTCAGGTTAGAGTGTGTAGGAGGGAAGGGACTATTTCCCAGTAAAAGTGGGCCTTAGACAAGGATGTGTGATGTCACCGTGGTTGTTCAATATATTTATAGATGGGGTTGTAAGAGAAGTGAATGCGAGGGTCTTGGCAAGAGGTGTTGGGCTAAAAGATAAAGAAGCAAATACAAAGTGGGAGTTGTCACAGTTGCTTTTTGCTGATGACACTGTGCTTTTGGGAGATTCTGAAGAGAAGCTGCAGAGGTTGGTGGATGAATTTGGTAGGGTGTGTAAAAGAAGAAAATTGAAAGTGAATATAGGAAAGAGTAAGGTGATGAGGATAACAAAAAGAATAGGTGACGAAAGATTGGATATCAGATTGGAGGGAGAGAGTATGGAGGAGGTGAATGTATTCAGATATTTGGGAGTGGACATGTCGGCGGATGGGTCTATGAAGGATGAGGTGAATCATAGAATTGATGAGGGGAAAAGGGTGAGTGGAGCACTTCGGAGTCTGTGGAGACAAAGAACCTTGTCCATGGAAGTAAAGAGGGGAATGTATGAGAGTATAGTTATACCAACGCTCTTATATGGGTGTGAAGCATGGGTGATGAATGTTGCAATGAGGAGAAGGCTGGAGGCAGTTGAGATGTCATGTCTGAGGTCAATGTGTGGTGTGAATATAATGCAGAGAATTCGGAGTTTGGAAATTAGGAGGAGGTGCGGGATTACCAAAACGATTGTCCAGAGAGCTGAGGAGGGGTTGTTGAGGTGGTTTGGACATGTAGAGAGAATGGAACGAGACAGAGTGACTTCGAGAGTGTATAAATCTGTAGTGGAGGGAAGGCGGGGTAGGGGTCGGCCTAGGAAAGGTTGGAGGGAGGGGGTAAAGGAAGTTTTGTGTGCGAGGGGCTTGGACTTCCAGCAAGCATGTGTGAGCGTATTTGATAGAAGTGAATGGAGGCATATGGTTTTTAATACTTGACGTGCTGTTGGAGTGTGAGCAAAGTAACATTTATGAAGGGATTCAGGGAAACCGGCAGGCCGGACTTGAGTTTTGGAGATGGGAAGTACAGTGCCGGCACTCTGAAGGAGGGGTGTTAATGTTGCAGTTTTATAACTGTAGTGTAAAGCACCCTTCTGGCAAGACAGTGATGGAGTGAATGATGATGAAAGTTTTTATTTTTCGGGCCACCCTGCCTTGGTGGGAATCGGCCGATGTGTTAATAAAAAAAAAAAAAAAATAGCTTACTTTAACAAAGCTCTGTAAACATAAGTTATTAATTATATAATACAACAACTACTACTACTACTACTACTAATAATAATAATAATAATCTCATATTTCTACTAGTACATGATACAACTATTACAGACTGTTACGCAGTGTGCTGCAGTAAAATTTATATATAAAAAAATAATACTTTATAGCGCCGGTATTATTCTGAATTCGGACGCGTTTTATTCGTTTTCTTCGTGTGAGTCAGACAGTGGCCAGGACAGGAGCAGATGAGGTGTTGGGGAGTTAATACGAGACTGGTGGTGACTGAGTCATCATGTTTGGGCGGTAGTGTGAGTAGGTAATTTTGGTAAGTTTTTAGTGTATACGATTATTTTATTAGTGTTGAAGTTCTCTCATGTTTATTTGTAAGGCCCCAGTGTGTGCAATGGCCTGTATTTTGGAGAATATTCAACACTTCAACTGTAGGCTAAGTAGCCTGCAGAAAGGGGGTGTTATGGAGCCTCCCTGTTCATAAATGTTAATTTATTTAACTCACTAGTAGCAGTGTGCTAGTGAGCTGATGTGAACTGGAGTTAAGGTGATTAATTAATATTGTTTAACACATGAGTGCAAGCTGGCCCGTGAGTTGCTGTATTTTTTCAGTGTAATTTAAATGTCCCTAGACAGCAGATTGAACAGCCATTTAGGAGCCAGGACCTTTTTATTTAAATTATCATATCGAAGTAGTAACACAGACCTAGTTGACATTATTGACATAATATATAGAACACCCAGGTACCTACTTACTGCTAGGTGAAAAGGAGCGGGTGAAACTACTAACAATATATATATTATGTTAAATAATTATATATAATTATTATTATTAGTATTAGTAGTAGTAGTTGTATTATATAATTAACTTATGTTTACAGAGCTTTGTTAAAGTGACCTGATAAGCTGTATTATGAGCAACACCTAACCTCTACGTGAAGCTTTGCTCTGTATACAGTGTTCTTTGTTCTATATACAGTGTTCTTTGTTCAAACATAAGTGATATCACATCCTTGTATAAAACCCATTGTGACATCACACATTGCCTAAGACTCACAATGACATCACACATCGTTGTCTTAGACTCAGTGACATCACTCATCGTTGTCTTAGACTCAGTGACATCACTCATCGTTGTCTTAGACTCAGTGACATCACTCATCGTTGTCTTAGACTCAGTGACATCACTCATCGTTGTCTTAGACTCAGTGACATCACTCATCGTTGTCTTAGACTCAGTGACATCACTCATCGTTGTCTTAGACTCAGTGACATCACTCATCGTTGTCTTAGACTCAGTGACATCACTCATCGTTGTCTTAGACTCAGTGACATCACTCATCGTTGTCTTAGACTCAGTGACATCACTCATCGTTGTCTTAGACTCAGTGACATCACTCATCGTTGTCTTAGACTCAGTGACATCACTCATCGTTGTCTTAGACTCAGTGACATCACTCATCGTTGGCTTAGACTCACAGTGACATCACACATCGTTATCTAAGTATATCAGAAGAGTCATTCATTAGTTATGGAACTGATCCCAACGATTCCAAGTGTTTTAACTAATTTCCTATAGTAAGAAGTTTGCTGCACACAGTCTAAACTTAATATCCTGTCAGTAAGATGCATCAACCATTACATATTGACCCCGTTCAGTGAGTGACCGTAAAGACGAACCTCTGACCTCCAGGTGGAACTAACTCTGCCAGAGTTAGTTCAGGGTTTGCGGCTCTGAGAGTAGCCGCAAACTCTTAATATATGCCACATTGTGGCAAAATATCTCATAGTAGTAACAATATAAAAGACACGCAAATAACACCACTTTGAATGACAATAAAAACAATGAGTTAAAATTATTCGAGAGATTTGACCTGGTGACCCAACACACTTCACCTCCCGATGATCTCACTTGGTTACCAAGCACTGGTACCAACACACTGGAAAAGTAGACACACATGCAGTATAATGAGAGCCTTTATTAACAACGTTTCGCCCACACAGTGGGCTTTATCAAGTCACGAACAGATCTGCCTAGCAGAGTGTGTGAGTATATACAGGAAGCATAGTGACGCGAAGGGTCAGGTGAGAAATGTTGAAGTTGAGAAGAGGTTGGATTTGAGAAAAACCTGCCCGGCATGGGCCTGTAGGTTTGTTGTTATTTAGGATAACGATGAAGAGGTTTCCTGGCAGGTGCACTTATGTTGTAAAAACTTCTTTTTAAAGTCTACCGAAACCCGACCAAGCAGCACGTTCTTCTCCACTTGTACTCTCACCACGACACCAAAACTAAACGTGGCGTAATCAGAGTCTTCCTCCTTCGTGGCCTCCAAATCTGCAGTAGTGAATACGTTGAGGAAGAATGATGCCCCTTCACTGAACAGGTGTTTTCCAAACTTCATTATCCTCATCAGTTCATCAGAGACTGTAGACACCGTGCATATAACATCTTTAACATATTTTATATACAACAAATAAGAAAATTTTGAGAGCTACGTCACATACTTTGTGGTCATCTGTTCTCCAATACCATTGGTTAGGCGAGCAGTATGTAAACACTTGTCTACTAAGCGTCTGATTTTGCTGGCTTTTCACTTGTGGAGTTCCCTTATTTCAACCTTTTTTTCACTAATTCAGAATGGCGGTAAGTTTTTGAATTTGTTTGCAGTGCAAAGTTAAACGTTCGAGCAATGTTTTGATATCAATATAATGTACGTGAGACATTTATGGGTAACAATGTCATGTATGTGAACTTACGCTACACAAATAGGAGTAACCCTGGTGCCTTCCACTGAAATACGGAAATTTCCAATTAGCTGTGATCATTTATACGTAATATTTTATACATTGAAAACCTGCATGCAGTTATGACTTTTTAATGCTAATGTTGTGTTCTCGGGTTTTTTTTAGATATCGCAGAACTATTTTTGCGTATCAAGAACCCACATAAACATTATGGTGTCATTGATCATGACTTTGAAAGTGATGTAAATTCTCCAAATGAGCTGGAAACTGAAGATGTATTCCCGAAGCGATAAAGAGCTTAAATAATTACCAAGGAAAATTCTCGAGTTACCAAAAAAACAGCAAACTGTGAAAAGGGAAGCACATGTGGGTGAGGAACAGTTGCCCAAACTGCCAACATTGAGAGACTATGAGGAAAAGGCTGACTTAAAAAACCGATCCATTACATGTGTTCAAACATGAGAAACCTACACATACAATGTCTTCATACAATTATCTTCCAAAATTTTCCTTAAGATTAGATAGATAATATAGTATTTCAAACAAATTAGTATGCAGTTCAGGACAATAACACTAAATTTGTATGGACATCTTTTAAATTTTTAAATTTCATTGGAATTCTGCTGTTCATTGGTTTTGTTCCTTGTTCCTCTTTACATGATTACTGGGCCACTAAAATCCGAATTAATGAAGTTAAAAGTGTAATGTTTTCTGAAAGGTTCCGGTTCCTGAGACATACCAGAGAGGACAGAGTCTTCAATGCTCTAACACCAAAGCGGACTGTGGGTGAGGTAATGGTGTCCCGCAAGGGCACGATAGCTGGAGATCGTCGACAATATATATCAAAAACAAGACTGATCATTGGAAATTCAAACTAAAAAGAATCAGTGATAATGGTATCACACATGACTTGCTGCTGTATCAAGGCTTTACTACTTTCCATACTCGTCGTGTTCAGATAACAGACGTAAAAGCTGCCATCAAGCCAAACCTTGTCGTAGTCCTTGTGAAGAAAATGACTATACAGATACTAAAAGAGGAATCTATACAGACTTCTTTGAAAACAGACTACAAATGTAGATACACAGATAAACCTGAACTATGGAGTATCAAGGAACTGGAAAATATGAAAGTGAAAAGGGGAGATATGGATTTTAAATCCACTGATGACATCCTTACTTTGAGATGGAAAGACAACAAGGTTGTTACTTTGTTGACGAATGACGTAGTTGTTGACGAATGACGTATGGGTTGACGAATGACGTAGTTGTTGACGAATGACGTATGGATTGACGAATGACGTAGTTGTTGACGAATGACGTAGGGGTTGATCCCGTGACTAAGATAAAAAGATTCAGCAAGGAATATAAATAAAAATGAAAAGAAGAGTCTGACTGTTTATTAACAATCAAGAGTTATTAGGCTCATATGAGAGGCATTTACAAAAGTGATATCTTAGTGAATTTGTACAAAACTCCAATGAAATCCAAACTGTAGTACATATGCATGTTTGAATATGCCCTTGTTCCTGCTATTGCAAATGCCTGGCTATTTTACTGTTATAATTGTGCTGCCCAGAAGTGAAGACACACGACCCTCAGTCTTCATATTACATGTGACTCACACTGCAAAATAGCAACAACAAGAACTGGGAAGGAGCACAACTTCATCTCCAATCCCTTTTCCAAGCACTTGACGTGTTTCATGTGTGAAAATTGACAGTGTCACATACCACATGCAGTAGCCACAAGACTGGAGAGCTTGACAAGCTATAACCACCACTACGTGCTGTCAGCTGAAAATTGACAGTGTCACTATAACACATCACTAACGTGCTGCCAGACGTTGACAGTGTGAGCTATAACACACCACTAACGTGCTGTCAGACGTGTTGACAGTGTGAGCTATAACACACCACTAACGTGCTGTCAGACGTGTTGACAGTGTGAGCTATAACACACCACTAACGTGCTGTCAGACGTGTTGACAGTGAGCTATAACACACCACTAACGTGCTGTCAGACGTGTTGACAGTGAGCTATAACACACCACTACCTCGTTAGCCACTGCACACACTTAACTTGTCCTCTAAATTCGGTAGCAAGAAAAATAACCAAGTCTTGTCAACTATTGCTTGTTCAGTCTAGAAGGAAAATGTCTGCATAAAAGTGAACAAAAATTGCTTCTTTGACTTCCATAACGAGGTTCACTGAGCAATAAAAGGAACCAACACAGTCTATAAACAGTCTAGAAAAACTTTACCATACGCACTTTTTGGAAATAAGGAAGACAGTTTTATTATCCTCGATTCGTTCCCCTACTCCCTGACAAATGTTATAGCAGTTCATATAATCAACCACAGATCTCCTTATTCATTGCCAGAAAAATGTTTCGATATTTTTTTTTGTAAGTTTTTGTTTCTGTCTGAATGATAGTGGAAGAACCTATTCTGTGACAGTGTCGGAAATACTAGGCCTATCAGAATGGAGTCTACTCTAATGCATAAGGATATCCTCATGGGTATAATAACAGTTATCTTGGCTCTCTGAATCTGACCTACTTTGAGCACAGCTCTAATTCCTATTAAGGAAACATCTCCAGCCTGGTCAGTTATAAAGTCCTGCCCAGTAAAAGGAGAAAATTACTTTCTTTTGGGTACAGGTATCGTTACTAGTATACCTGGGTCTTGTAATACAATACCCATCCTAATGCCAAATCATTCCTCTCCAGAGAGGGTGAAAGAATGTAATTTTTTAATAATAGTCCGATTTCAATCATTTTATTATTGTAAGTTAAGAATGTGTACTAGAAGTTTCGTGAAGTTTGCCCAAAAATAAGAAAAGATAAATAAAATAATGATTTCTTGATAGGGCAACACATCGATGAAATTTCTGCTAAATTGGTAATACTTAGGATATTCTAGATTACTTTACATGAACAGGTAAAGGCTGAAGAAGAAACGTAGAGAAAGAACAGAACGATATATCATTATATTGTGTTTTTTTGTGTTCTTTCTTATTTTAAAAGGAATAAAACATAAAAGGTAAAGGCTATTAAAACTTGGCTTTGTATATTTGTAGAACGATGATTCATGAATAATGTTTGTAAATATCATGACAAATATCATGAATAACGAAGAAAACCTTACTTACGGGAGCATAGCTTATTTTTGAGAAAAATCATTCAACGTTTTCTATGAAACTCTACGGACGTCAAATGCCATGAATCAGTGAACGCGGAGCTATGTACATATATTACAGGATAAGGTGTGTTACTGGGTGCTGCTGGCTGTGCTACAGCTAGTACCAAGGAGTGTTACTGGGTGCTGCTAGCTGTGCCACAGCTAGTACCAAGGAGTGTTACTGAATGATGCTGGCTGTGCTACAGCTAGTACCAAGAAGTGTTACTGAGTGCTGCTGGCTGTGCCACAGCTAGTACCAAAAAGTGTTACTGAGTGCTGCTTGCTGTGCCACAGCTAGTACCAAGGAGTGTTATTGAGTGCTGCTTCCTGTGCTACAGCTAGTACCAAGAAGTGTTACTGAGTGCTGCTAGCTGTGCTACAGCTAGTACCAAGGTGTGTTATTGAGTGCTGCTAGCTGTGCTACAGCTAGTACCAAGGAGTGTTACTGAGTGCTGCTGGCTGTGCTACAGCTAGTACCAAGGTGTGTTACTGAGTGCTGCTGGCTGTGCTACAGCTAGTACCAAGGAGTGTTACTGAGTGCTGCTGGCTGTGCTACAGCTAGTACCAAGGTGTGTTACTGAGTGCTGCTGGCTGTGCTACAGCTAGTACCAAGGTGTGTTACTGAGTGCTGCTAGCTGTGCCACAGCTAGTACCAAGGAGTGTTACTGAGTGCTGCTTCCTGTGCTACAGCTAGTACCAAGAAGTGTTACTGAGTGCTGCTGGCTGTGCCACAGCTAGTACCAAGGAGTGTTACTGAGTGCTGCTTGCTGTGCTACAGCTAGTACCAAGGAGTGTTACTGAGTGACGCTGGCTGTGCCACAGCTAGTACCAAGGAGTGTTACTGAGTGCTGCTTCCTGTGCTACAGCTAGTACCAAGAAGTGTTACTGAGTGCTGCTGGCTGTGCCACAGCTAGTACCAAGGAGTGTTACTGAGTGCTGCTGGCTGTGCTACAGCTAGTACCAAGGAGTGTTACTGAGTGACGCTGGCTGTGCCACAGATAGTACCAAGGAGTGTTACTGAGTGCTGCTGGCTGTGCCACAGCCTAGTACCAAGGAGTGTTACTGAGTGCTGCTGGCTGTTCTACAGCTAGTACCAAGGAGTGTTACTGAGTGCTGCTAGCTGTGCTACAGTTAGTACCAAGGTGTGTTACTGAGTGCTGCTAGCTGTGCCACAGCTAGTACCAAGGAGTGTTACTGAGTGCTGCTGGCTGTGCTACAGTTAGTACCAAGATGTGTTACTGAGTGCTGCTAGCTGTGCCACAGCTAGTACCAAGGAGTGTTACTGAGTGCTTCTGGCTGTGCCACAGCTAGTACCAAGGAGTGTTACTGAGTGCTGCTAGCTGTGCCACAGCTAGTACCAAGGTGTGTTACTGAGTGCTGCTGGCTGTACCACAGCTAGTACCAAGGAGTGTTACTGAGTGCTGCTTCCTGTGCTACAGCTAGTACCAAGAAGTGTTACTGAGTGCTTCTGGCTGTGCCACAGCTAGTACCAAGGAGTGTTACTGAGTGCTGCTTGCTGTGCCACAGCTAGTACTCAGGAGTGTTACTGAGTGCTGCTGGCTGTGCTACAGCTAGTATCAATGAGTGTTACTGAGTGCTGCTGGCTGTGCCACAGCTAGTACCAAGGTGTTACTGAGTGTTGCTGGCTGTGCCACAGCCTAGTACCAAGGAGTGTTACTGAGTGCTGCTAGCTGTGCTACAGTTAGTACCAAGGTGTGTTACTGAGTGCTGCTAGCTGTGCCACAGCTAGTACCAAGGAGTGTTACTGAGTGCTGCTGGCTGTGCTACAGTTAGTACCAAGGTGTGTTACTGAGTGCTGCTAGCTGTGCCACAGCTAGTACCAAGGAGTGTTACTGAGTGCTTCAGGCTGTGCCACAGCTAGTACCAAGGAGTGTTACTGAGTGCTGCTAGCTGTGCCACAGCTAGTACCAAGGTGTGTTACTGAGTGCTGCTGGCTGTGCCACAGCTAGTACCAAGGAGTGTTACTGAGTGCTGCTGGCTGTGCTACAGCTAGTACCAAGGAGTGTTACTGAGTGCTGCTGGCTGTGCCACAGATAGTACCAAGGAGTGTTACTGAGTGCTGCTAGCTGTGCCACAGCTAGTACCAAGGAGTGTTACTGAGTGCTGCTAGCTGTACCACAGCTAGTACCAAGGAGTGTTACTGAGTGCTGCTGGCTGTGCGACAGCTAGTACCAAGGAGTGTTACTGAGTGCTGCTAGCTGTGCCACAGCTAGTACCAAGGAGTGTTACTGAGTGATGCTGGCTGTGCCAAAGCTAGTACCAAGGAGTGTTACTGAGTGCTGCTGGCTGTGTCACAACTAGAACCTTGAAAGATGCCAGGTAGTGTATTTTATAAATACTGACAAAAAACTAATTATTTTCGGGAAAAAAATTATAATGCAATATGGCATTCCATCATTCTCATGATGTCATCGACTATAATAATGAAATTGCTATAAAAATACTTTGGAAAATGGTATAAACAAACGGATTGCAGCAAATTGTTTCCAGAATTATGACTTATTTTTCAGTAAGGAAAAAATCGTATTTTTTTATTTTTTTTTAATTACACCTGCTGGGCCACTGAAGGGGCCAGTGTTGAACGTGACACTTTAGATTAATAACATTGAGGGGAAAACAGGCCAGGCTTAGAAAGATTACATTTACCCACAAATTAATCGTTTGTACATTTAGCAATGACTATAGTCTCTTCATAAATATTCTAGAGGTGGGATAGATCCTCCTCTAGATATCCTGTACATAACTTACACTCTACATTTTATGTTAAGTGCCTTTAGTGAGATGGCATCCATAAGACTCTAATTGAGCATCCATGTGAAGACTAGTGGCCTCACCAAGTGATAACATTCCTTCCTGAAACTTAGTAAGATAGGCCCCGGTATCCCTATAGCTCTGCACTGAGCACTAAATTATTAGAGTTAAACCTACTTTAGCAGGACTGTGGAAAGTACTCATAGCTTAATCTACATCGTTTGCGTGTAGGCAGCTACGTGCTACTCACGTGCACTGTTTCTCATTAGGTGGCTTAGTAAGAAAAGTATGAGAACGAGTTGTTAGTGCACCACGAGGCTGCTTCTGCCTAGTCTCTTTCTACCTTAAAACATTGGCCTTTAGTGTGTCCCTTTCGCCCACAGTGAAAAAAAGTGTATTTGACTGGAATTAGTCTTGGAACTGATTGAGTAGCATTAGGTGCCTGCATCTTATTTCCCTCACAGGGAACGAAACGTTTTTTTATTATTCTGTCGCCACGGCTTATTTTGCTGTTGAGGCTGAGCAAAATTGTTAGTGTGATCCACTGTGGAGAAAATTCTCCAAAGGAGGGCGGTATGCGCCTTTTCTACCCTTTTTAAGGGCCCTACCCTTTCCGCCCTTAGAAAGGGCCAGACGAGGCGTGTCTGGCTACGAAAACAAATTAACTCATAACAGATGAACTGACCACAGTGTGTCACGTGTTGTCTGACCAAGTAGCAACGAGTATATGTAAGTCAATAGACATTTGAGATAAATGTAACTCTTTGCCGTAACAGGAAATTTACAGAAAACTGCTGTTTCCATTTCTACACTTGAACATTACAATCATGTGTTCCAGTGATCAAAGTATTTAGAGAACACAAACATTTAATTGCCACTTGTAGCAGCGTGTAGCAATTGTTGAAAATGTGCTGAGGCTGCACGAGGCTGCACGAGGCTGCACGAGGCTGCACGAGGCTGCACGAGGCTGCACGAGGCTGCACGAGGTTAGATTGAACTTGTCCTCCGAAGGGGTCATACGGCGACGAAGGGTTTAACCTAACAAAGACATTAGTCGTGGACGTCGGTGCGTTAATTTAATCTCTACTAACGTCGGGAAATCGGATAAGAACTGTTCCAGCGCGTTTAGTGAATAAAATTGCGGTATATTCAGAAGTGTGCGAGGAATGTAAAGGGACAATGAGTTTGCGTCATCTAACAAGGCAGTGACTCTTCAGCAGCGTTCTTCAAACAAGACAGAGATATCCTAGTGTGAATTAAGGGTCCGTTACAAATACCCAGGTAAGTCTGCTTAAACCTAGATGCCACCTGCTGCGCAGTTAGGAAAGCATAATTTGCTTTAGGCAGATTTACCATTCACCCCGTGAATCGTGGGCGATCCGCCCAAAAACCGTGAGTAAACCGCCTTTCAGTTTATCAAAGGACTGATTATATGGCATACGCTCCTTTGGGGCAATAACATAAGTCTCACACCTGTTTTTGTCTTACCATACAGCCCTGTGGGGAATGTGAACGTCGGCATCAACCATCGATTATTGGGACGGCTGGATAATCGTGGATGCATCTACAAGCTAAGTATAGCAACATTAACAGTCCATTTTATCGTAAGGTTACATTCCTCCACATCCACGGCTTACCTGTCTGCAGCAGCATCCAGATCATAAATATTAGTAAGGGAGAGTTCATCCAAATAATGTTGGACATCTGAGGATATGCATGAACATTTTTCACAGATAACTAAATTGCATAAAACCTGCCCTCTGTACCGCAATGTACGGGACAGTAGTAAAGCAGAGTGAAACATAAGTTTCTTATGTAATAAGTATTATTGCCAAAGATCTTAATTTGATTTGACTTCAGGAATGATCAATTTAAAATATAGTAGACAGCACTTGCACTTCTCAATTGTTTCACAAACCTTCACATAGTAAGAGGTGACCAAGGTTGAAAATAATTTGATAAGGCTTTCTGAAGTTATAAATGAGAGGCTTAGTGGAACTTATTGAAAGTTACTGTAGCTTATAATGTGCTCTTTCTGGCAATAAAAATACGAGTTTTCCTTATTTCTCAAGAAAGTCCAAGTAGATATATATTTTTTTTTCAACATGTCGGCAAATTGGCCAGTGCAAGGCCCAAAATCAATATAAAAATTCTTCCAATTAAGATACACCAGCGGTGGGCCCTTAAGGCTATGAAGCTGATCAGAAGCATTCTCTAGTAATTACAGGGAAACCAGATTATTTATTAAAACTGGCAATATAAAATTTACAAAGCTTAGAGTGAAAGCCAAACTTTCTTTTAATATAGACCATCAACACTGAGACTGAAGCCTATCATAAAAGACATTCTTCAGTAACTGCTCTGGACCGAACAACTCCAAGGTTTTTAGCTATTTCATTAAGTTTCAAATTTTCACCCGAATATTCTAAGCTTATAAAGTGTCACTCCTATTGTTGATTACATTGATATTCTGAAACTGATAAGCTGAGGCTATATTTATCGAATGGAAATCAGTATCGCTATTTATTTAATATAACTGACAAACTGGGACTTATGAAACCCAATAAAAACGCGAACCTTCTTGTCTGGATGACCCACCAGGACAGAGAATTTGAAATTTATAAGCTGAGGAATTCTCCAGTTATCCCACGGATTTGAACAATTCCAAGTTTTGCAAACAAATTTAATTCATTGAAAAATTTAGCTTTACTTAATGAGTGCCATCCTGGCCGTAATCTGCATCAGTAATTAAATAGTGACGCCATTTTAAATAAGAGGTAGATTAAAATATATTTAACGTGATTTAACGAGAATAAAAATATTGCACACTTGAATTTTACTCTCCGCTGTCAACAAAATAGGAGGCTTTCTTTTAGAAGGTTTGAAGCTACGCCACAGAGGGTTTTCGACGTTATTTGAACTACTCCAGGAAGCTGGAAATGGGTAAAACAACTTTATAAGATCCCTTCACATGCCAATTGTTCGTATAATTTGGACCTGTTTATTGCACAACAGAGATGAAAATTCAAAGTCTGTCGTATGAGGACTTTTCAAGTTGTAAGAGAAATAAAAAATGGATGAAACAAGTTAAACAATTCTAGCATGCAACTAAACATCTTTGATCAGGGATACCAAATAAAGGATTAAAAAAGGAGGATAAGAGGAAAAGATACTGAGTGGATTAGGATCAGAATGTTCACTCACATAGCAACTTAAATCATTATAAATCTAGCATTACTGGGTCCCAGGAACACTAACATCATGCACTCTCTCAGCCATTTCACAAAATGTCTTATAAATTCAATAATTTCCTGGTACAATATCCACAAGGATTTTGTAGATGCTTGCTGTGGAAGAAAGGGAGTCTACACCACCCCATGTGAGTACTGTAGAAATAAATACCTACGGGAAAGAGACAAAAGTCTTTCTATCAGCCTAAGCGAGCATTAATGAGCCTGAAACAAGGACGCATTAAACAATGTCTGTCCTCAACAGGAACTCTGTGGGACACCTGATAATTAGAAGAAAGACACTACTCATCATCCAAGAACCTGACCCTAGACAGCCAACGCCTGCAAGCCTCATTGATTACTGTTACCAACACAGTGTATCCAAAAGCTGGAAACTATAGTACAGTGGAACCTCGATACTCGAACTTAATTCGTTCAAGAAGGCTGTTCGAGTGCCGATCTTTTCGAGTACCGAACGAATTTTTCCCATAAGGAATAATGTAAATTAGATTAATCCGTTTCAGACACCCAAAAGTACACTTACAGCGACTTTGCGGTATATTTTTGTATGGTATTTATGATTGTATTATCATTTTCTTGGTTGCATTTGATAGAACGAAAGATATATTACAGACTAAAAGTACCTTGAAATTGAGCTCAAAGTAGCGGAAATATTCGATTTTTGCTGATGTTCAAGAGTAAACAAATTACGTCACGCGTCCAATACACGTCAACCGGTGGATCTAATATGCTTTCACAAATGCGCTGATATTATTTATACCATTTTTTCAATAATGCAGTAGTCTACATAACAGTAAATCTTCTATTTTTTGTGTGAATAAAAATTTAAAATGGAAAGCAAGCGTAATATAAGATGGGACCGAAGTGGGAGGAACTATAAGAGAGAGAGGGAGGGGCCAGCAGAAGGAGCATTCAGTATCTGATGAGTCGTCTTGATAGTCGGATACTAGCGGTGGCGCGAATACAATGTTGTGTAGTTAAGGTAATATTAGTAATAAGTGTTATCTATCACATTTATTCCAACTTGGTATCAGAAACACGATAGATAACCTAGAAACATAATAAAGATGCCGAAATTAATAATAAAAGGCATATTATATGGAGAGGCAGAGGCGGTGTTCTGACATCAGGGGCATCAGTGACTCACACTGCAAGACCAAGTTGTATAACTTGAGATGAACTGTTGATACACTAATCATTAGTGCTTAATGACCCCATGGACACGACATGTTCTGTGTAATATAGCAATAAAATTGGAAGAATAGGCGTTAATAGCTTCTATCACTGTTGAAGTTCAACGTTGGAGTATGCAATCTGAGTGACAACTGCTGAGAGAGCACTAATAAAGACTGCCATGAAATTAACTAGAAAGGCATGACTAACTGCTGGAGAGGACTGACGCACGTGTTCTGAGTGACAACTGCGGGAGACTGACGCACTGTTCTGAGTGACAACTGCTGGGAGACTGACGCACATGTTCTGAGTGACACTGCTGGAGACTGACGCACATGTTCTGAGTGACAACTGCTGGGAGACTGACGCACTGTTCTGAGTGACAACTGCTGGGAGACTGACGCACTGTTCTGAGTGACAGCTGCTGGGAGACTGACGCTGTGAGGACGTGCTGGAGACTGAGCACATTTCTGAGTACAACTGCTGGGAGACTGACGCACATGTTCTGAGTGACAACTGCTGGGAGACTGACGCACATCTTCTGAGTGACAACTGCTGGGAGACTGACGCACATCTTCTGAGTGACAACTGCGGGGAGACTGACGCACATCTTCTGAGTGACAACTGCGGGGAGACTGACGCACATCTTCTGAGTGACAACTGCTGGGAGACTGACGCACATCTTCTGAGTGACAACTGCTGGGAGACTGACGCACATGTTCTGGCAGGTCGTGTTTGTTTGGTCGAGTGCCGAGCAAACGGTCGACTACCGATCGATTTTTTTACCAAACAAAGCGTTCGAGTACCGAATTGTTCGAGTACCGAGGTTCCACTGTATATGTGAAACAGTAGCACACCTGATACTTGACTATATTAACCCACTCACCTCCCAACACAGCCATCAGGAGATCTCAAGGGTAAATTAACACTATCTCAAACTTGACATGTACTAATGTAACTTTCGTCAGGTTTTTATATGACTCTTACACTATGCTTTCTTTTTTTCTTGCTGATGTGTCTTTATGATCACGATCATACGACTAAAATGTTTTCTAAAAAATGATCTAGTGTTTATTTACATGCGTTTTTAAACCACTTATCGGTATACATTACAATGGCTTAAATCATCCTCATAAGAAATTATTTGACGGCCTCTTTTTGTGTCATCAATTCCTTTTATATATATTGAGAACAAAGGTTCCAGTGCTGACTACTTATAAATCTTCTGTTGTTCTGTTATTTTTACTATTCCTTGATGATGTGAGAAATCACGAAATCACTTGGAATTTCTCTATTTTTTTAACTCGTTATTTTGCATATTGTGACATCACCAGTTCACTGTGATCTTATTACATCAAGTTTTCACAATCTTACTCCTTATGTTTCCCAGTTATCTTCTGCATTGATCAAGTCACATAAGCCTAAAATTGGGCTTAAAAAAAAAAACAGAATGAACAAGTTTTGATTAAATATATTTTCCCAAAAAGACTTTTTTGGAATGGAATATCGCCCTTTTGATAATTTAATGAGAATTATTCTACAGAAATTTTGAAATTACTAAAATTGAAGAAAAAGAGGCATTCAAATTATTGAGATCCAAAAAATTATTGCTATTATTAGGCTATTCCAATGATATGGAAACAAAGTAGTATATTAAATCATTGTTTCAACAAATTCAGAAAAGTTTGTAATGAGTTCAGTAACTAACTAAAACGCAAATTAGACAATCTAATTGAGAACAGTGACTGGATAAAGCATGATAATAACAACATTAAATACGAAAACATCCGCTGCTCTAAAAAAAAGTCAATAATGTGGAAATTACAAAGCCTTTCTGCAACTTGGGAAAATCTGCTGATTTATTCATTGATGAAATTAATATTAGGGAATGGTTTATAGTTCAATGATGAAACAAAATATTTCCAAATTGCCCTCAGAGATTTTTTAAGTTATATGGTAATCTTAAAAATAATGAACATTTGCAGGTTACTAAAGTAAACTCAGAGTTGGAGCCAAGAGCTGTGAATAGACCCTTGAAACAACATATAGAAGAGTACATTTAGGTGAATACACACACACACATACACACCGGGCACATCGCCTGAGGCGCACATTAATCAAATAACTGCTGCAGCATACGGGCGCCTGGCAAACCTGAGAATAGCGTTTCGACATCTAAGTAAGGAGTCATTCACGACACTGTACACCGTGTATGACAGGACCATATTGGAGTATGCAGCACCCTGGTCAAACAGGTCAAGAAATTAGAGAAAGTGCAAAGGTTTGCAACAAGACTAGTCCCGGAGGAGAGGTTAAGGGAACTCAACCTGATAACACTGGAAGACAGGAGGGATAGGGAGGACATGATAACAACATATAAAATACTGAGAAATTTACAAGGTGGATGGGGACAGAATGTTTCAGAGATGTGACACAGCAACAAGGGGTCACAACTGGAAGCTGAAAACTCAGATGAGCCACAGAGATGTTAGGAAGTATTTCTTCAGTCATAGAGTTGTCAGGAAGTGGAACAATCTGGAGAGAGATGTAGTGGAGGCAGGATCCATACATAGCTTCAAGAAGAGGTATGATAAAGCTCACGGAGCAAGAAGAGTGACCTAGTAACGACTAGTGAAGAGGCGGGGCAAGGAGCTGTGAATCGACCCCTGCAACCCCAACTAGGTGAGTACAACTAGGTGAGTACACAGTAGGGACCACGCGTGCGCGAGTCACAACCTTAGTTCTCTGTGAATTTAAGCGTTTTGTGGCCTACCCAAGGTTACTCATGGGGTCATTTAAGTGTGTCAGGGCAGTGAACAACCATTGAAGTGGTTTACAAGTTGCCCTGAGCCACAATAGTGAGGGGAGAGCCACAATTTTAAAAGTGAACTTAAGTGATATTTAATGGCGTAAGTGAGAGAGGGCAGGCCTAGTGTGGTGTAGGCCTAGTGTGGTGTAGGCCATGGTGCCACATATCACCCATCAAAGATAAAGTGAAATCAATGTGTGACCAGTGAAAGAAGCACAGGAAAGAGGAATATATTATATATAAAGAAGAAACGAAGGTGGAGATACGCCAGGACATCACAACGAGTTTGACAATCTATAGGCTGCTATAGGCAAGAATTTCACCTATGCGTGGTTTTGGGGAGTCAGGTCTGGGTGTCCAGGTAACCGCCAAGCTGTTTGGGAAAAAAATAGGCTAATAAGTGCTCAATAACGAATAGTAATTGGTAATTTAAACCAGAACTAGAGGTGGCAGACAGGTGTCTATTAAACAGAACCTCTAGCAAGAAGGATAAGCATAGAAGACACAAGCTAGTAGGGGTGTGTAGGTCAGGTCAGGTCAGAGAAGCACAGCAGACCACGTGTAACATTCAAACCGCACATACACACTCACACACCCTAACACTCATATAGATCCACACACACACACACACACACACACACACACACCTCCCCACAGGAGAAGAGTGGTGGAGCACCTAGAAAGGAATGAGCTTATCAACGACGGCCAACACGGTTTCAGGGACGGGAAATCCTGTGTCACAAACCTACTGGAGTTCTATGACAGGGTGAAAGCAGTAAGACAAGAGAGAGAGGGGTGGGTAGATTGCATATTCTTGGACTGTAAGAAGGCGTTTGACACAGTCCCACACAAGAGATTAGTGCAGAAGCTGGAGGACCAGGCAGGGATAACAGGGAAGGCACTACAATGGATCAGGGAATACCTGTCAGGAAGACAGCAGCGAGTCATGGTCCGTGGCGAGGTGTCAGAGTGGGCGCCGGTGACGAGTGGGGTTCCACAGGGGTCGGTCCTAGGACCGGTGCTGTTTCTGGTGTTTGTGAACGACATGACGGAAGGAATAGACTCCGAAGTGTCCCTGTTTGCAGATGATGTGAAGTTGATGAGAAGAATTCAATCGGAAGAGGACCAGGCAGATCTACAAAAGGATCTGGACAGGCTGCAAGCCTGGTCCAGCAATTGGCTCCTGGAGTTCAACCCAACCAAGTGCAAAGTCATGAAGATTGGGGAAGGGCAAAGAAGACCGCAGACGGAGTACAGTCTAGGGGGCCAGAGACTACAAACCTCAATCAAGGAAAAAGATCTTGGGGTGAGTATAACACCAGGCACATCTCCTGAGGCGCACATCAACCAAATAACTGCTGCAGCATACGGGCGCCTAGCAAACCTAAGAACAGCATTCCGACATCTTAATAAAGAATCGTTCAGGACCCTGTACACTGTGTACGTTAGGCCCATACTGAAGTATGCAGCACCAGTTTGGAACCCACATTTATCCAAGCACGTAAAGAAGCTAGAGAAAGTGCAAAGGTTTGCAACAAGACTAGTCCCGGAGCTAAGGGGTATGTCCTACGAGGAGAGGTTAAGGGAAATCGACCTGACGACACTGGAGGACAGGAGAGATAGGGGGGACATGATAACGACATATAAAATACTGAGAGGAATTGACAAGGTTGACAGAGACAGAATGTTCCAAAGATGGGACACAGCAACAAGGGGACACAGTTGGAAGTTGAAGACTCAGATGAATCACAGGGATGTTAGGAAGTATTTCTTCAGTCACAGAGTAGTCGGGAAGTGGAATAGCTTGGGAAGCGATGTAGTGGAGGCAGGTTCCATACACAGCTTTAAGAAGAGGTATGATAAAGCTCATGGCGCAGGGAGAGTGACCCAGTAGCGGCCAGTGAAGAGGCGGGGCCAGGAGCTATGTCTCGACCCCTGCAACCACAACTAGGTGAACACAACTAGGTGAGCACAGCCTCCCCCATCTCTCTCTCTCCCTCACTCTCCCTCCTCTCTCTCTCCCTCACTCTCCCTCCCCTTCTCCCCCTCTCTCTCTCCCTCCTCTCCTTTTTCTCTCCCCCTCCTCTCACTCTATTCCCCCTTATTTATCCCTCTCCCATTCTCTCCCCAACTTTGCCTCTCCCTCCCCCTCTCTCTTTTTCCCCCTCTTTTCCCCCTCCCCACCTCTCTCCCCCTTCGCCACTGTCTCCCTCTTTCCCTATCTTTCTCCCTCCCACACTCACACACAGGTGAGTAGACACAGACCCATACACACAGACCCACACATACAGACTCATACACACACACAGACCCATACACACACAGCCAGACCCATTCACGCATACACAGACCCATATACACATACAGACCCATACACACAGAGACCCATACACCCACACACACAGACCAATACACACACACACAGACCCACACACACACACACACACACACACGGACCCACACACACTCACACACACACATAATACCGAGCACATCTCCTGAGGCACATATCAATCAGATAACTGCTGCAGCATACGGGCGGCTGGCAAACCTAAGAATAGCGTTCCAATACCTCACTAAGGAATCATTCAAGACTCTGTATACCATATACGTCAGGCCCATACTGGAGTATGCAGCACCAGTTTGGAACCCACACCTGGTCAAGCACGTCAAGAAATTAGAGAAAGTGCAAAGGTTTGCAACAAGAATAGTCCCAGAGCTAAGGGGATTGTCCTACGAAGAACGGTTAAGGGAAATCGGCCTGACGACACTAGAGGACAGGAGGGTTAGGGGAGACATGGGAACGACATATAAAATACTGCGAGGAATAGATAAGGTGGACAGACACAAGATGTTCCAGAGAGGGGACACATAAACAAGGGGTCACAATTGGAAGTTGAAGACTCCTATGAGTCAAAGGGATGTTAGGAAGTATTTCTTCAGTCATAGAGTTGTCAGGAAGTGGAATAGCTTAGAAAGCAGGGAGAGAGAGGACCTAGTAGCAATCAGTGAAGAGGCGGGGCCAGGAGCTATGACTCGACCCCTGCAACCACAAATAGGTGAGTACAAATAGGTGAGTACACACACACACAGGACAGGGGTAAGGTCATTATTCTGGATCAAAGAGACCTGGACAGGCTGGACACCTGGTCCAGCAACTGGCTTCTCGAATTTAACCCCGCAAAATGAAGACCGAAGACAGAGTATAGGCTAGGTGGCCAAAGACTGCAAACTTCGCTCAAGGAGAAAGATCTTAGGGTGAGTATAACACCGACGCGTCTCCGGAAGCACACATCAACCAGATAATTGCTGCAGCATATGGGCGACTGGCAAACCTGAGAATAGCGTTCCGATACCTTACTAAGGAATCGTTCAAGACACTGTACACCGTGTACGTCAGGCCCATACTAGAGTATGCAGCATTAGTTTGAAACCCACACCTGGTCAAGCACGTCAAGAAATTAGATAAAGTGCAAAGGTTTGCGAAATGGTTAGTTCAAGAGCTAAGGGGAATGTCCTACGAAGAAAGGTTAAGGGAAATCGGCCTGACAACACTGGAGGACAGGAGGGTTAGGGGAGACATGATAATGACATACAAAATACTGCGTGGAATAGACAAGGTGGATAGAGACAGGATGTTCCAGAGAGGGGACACAGAAACAAGGGATCACAATTGGAAGTTGAGGACTCAGATGAGTCAAAGGGATGTTAGGAAGTATTTCTTCAGCCATAGAGTAGTCAGGAAGTGGAATAGTCTAGCATGTGATGTAGTGGAGGCAGGAACCATACATAGCTTTAAGATGAGGTATGATAAAGCTCATGGAGCAGGGAGAGAGAGGATCCAGTAGCGATCAGTGAAGAGGCGGGGCCAGGAGCTGAGTCTCGACCCCTGCAACCACAATTAGGTGAGTACAATTAGGTAAGTACACACACACACACTCGCTTTCTCCTGCTACTCCCCCTTTTTTTCTCTCCTCCTCCTCTCCCTCTCCCTATTCGTCCACTCCCCCTCTCAGTCCCTCTCTGCTTCTCTCTCCCTCTTTGCCTTTCCCTATCTCTCTCTTCCTCTCCCTCTCTCTCCCCCTTTGCCACTGTCTTCCCCTCCCACTCTCTATCCCTCTACTTACCTCCATTCCCCTCTCCTTCCCTCTGCCAAACCCACCCACACACACACATAAACACAAACACACTCACACACACACACACACACACACATTTATTTATTTTGTAGCCAGCTGGCCCAGTGGCTAGAGCGTCGCTCTGGAGTTTTAGCCTCTCCTGGGTGGCCGAGCTGTGTGGCAGCTTGGTCTCGTCTAGCTGGTGTACGGTCGTGGCTGTCTTGGTGGGTGTAATTACTGGACGCAGTTTTCTGTGTGTCACCTCCAGTAATTCCACCCACCTGGACAGTCTCTACCGTAGACCAGCTAGACAAGACCAAGCTGCCACCCAGCAAGGTCACTGGGGGTGGCAACCGCTTTACAGCCCCGGTGGCCTAGTGGATAAAGCTCTCGCTTCACGCACGGAGGGCCCGGGTTCAATTCCCGGCGGGGCCGAAACATTTCCTTACACACACACACACATATATATACAACAGGCCTAGTGTCTAATCGACATGTGCCTAGGACAAAATGGTAACTAACTAACACACACACACACACACACCTAGAGAAAGTGCAAAGGTTTGCAACAAGACTAGTCCCAGAGCTAAGGGGTATGTCCTACGAGGAGAGGTTAAGGGAAATCGACCTGACGACACTGGAGGACAGGAGAGATAGGGGGACATGATAACAACATATAAGATACTGAGAGGAATTGACAAGGTGAACAAAGACAAAATGTTCCAGAGATGGGACGCAGCAACAAGGGGACACAGTTGGAAGTTGAAGACTCAGATGAATCACAGAGATGTTAGGAAGTATTTCTTCAGTCACAGAGTGGTCGGGAAGTGGAATAGTTTGGGAAGCGATGTAGTGGAGGCAGGTTCTATACATAGCTTTAAGAAGAGGTATGATAAAGCTCATGTCACAGGGAGAGTGACCCAGTAGCGGCCAGTGAAGAGGCGGGGCCAGGAACTATAACTCGACCCCTGCAACCACAACTAGGTGAGTACAACTATTTGAGTACACACACACACTCACACACACACACTATGAATCGACCTCTGCAACCACAATTAGGTGAGTACACATTCACAAAGAGGACGGAAAACCAGGGGACTGGAGGATGAGTCTGGGAGGGAAGATTGGATGGCAGAGCTCATGAAAATGGAACAAAGGTGGGGAAGGAAACTAGAAGAGCTTAGCAAAAAAAATGGAGGAGAGGATATCTGCAGAGAGCAGGTAATGTAAACTAGAAGCCCCAGCAGCTGAGGCTAAGATATAAAGCTTAGAAGAAGAACTGAAAAATCTGAAACAGGCTAAAGAACCAAAGAGCAGTACGAGCATGCCATCACAAACAGCTGCATCAATCACAAATAAGAGGCTCTATCAGCCCGTGGAACCCGGAAAAAGACGAGGAGAACAGCAAGAACAAACGAGGGAACTGAAGAAAATGAAAGAGCTAAGCTATACGCAGAGGCCCTAACAGACCATGGAGGTTCCCAGGAAAAGCTGGGACGGGAAAATGACAGACCTCTTGGCATAGGAACGTCAGATAGAGAAGAGATTGAAGATAGAAAAGCTGCAATGGTGGCAACTAAATTGACTCATAGGATGCAAAGGGAAATACAGTGGGAGAATGAAAGGGACAGGTCTTTGTTCCTAGGCTCCAGGAAGTTGAAGGGGAAACTTTTGAAGCAAGAAGACAAGGGGTGGAAAATAGCAATTGAAAGTATCATGAAATCAATAAGAAAAGATGACATGACCCAGCTGAGAAATTTTCTGAGAAAAGGGGGTTTCCAAGAGGAAAAAAACCGCCAGTCAAATTGATCTTCATGGCACAATATGCTGTATTCTTTTCATGATTGATGGACTGACCACATCGACTCAAGGTTGAGGGACTGATTACCTCAAACTCCTCCTGTTCTTCACCATTCTCCTTTGTATGGACTGATGAAGACATTGTGTGGCGAAACGTTTCCTCAATAAAGATACCCAAATGTTATATATGTGTCTAATTTATCAACTTGTCGGTTCTCTGAACCATTCATCTACATACGTACATTCACCAAACCTTTACTGATTTACATTTTTCTTCCTTTTTCATCAAAGATTGCAAGAAAAGAGCTCTTCAGATCATTAATTCTCCACGCGTCAACACCACTCCAAACAAAGTTATAATTCTTCCCAACAGCCAAGTTGCATCCAACATTTCTAAAGGTCTAGCATAAGCTAACACTAGAGTCGCCATCGCTTCCAGCACTTCTATAAAGGATCTAACCAGGACAAAATCCAAACCCCATGAACCAGTCAATGCAGGGTTTACACTATACCCTGTGGAGGCTGCGACAGAATTTATGTAGGAGAAACAGCAAGAAACCTCGAAACACGCCTCAATGAACACATTAATGCATGTAGGAACGATAACCTGAACAACGCCTGCGTACAACACCGAAATTCCACCAATCATCTCATGAAATTCAGGGACGCCCAATTAGTAATCAAGGAAGCTAATTTCCGCAGACGCAAGTGCCTTGAATCAGCACTTATCGCTGTTTCTAACACAATTAAACCAAACAAAGGCAGCTTTACCATCTGTGAAGTCTTAGCAAGAATCCTCCTGAAAACAGTAAACCCTACCATCACATAGTCTCTTCTGCTTATACTACACAAGCACATCGCAGAGGAGAATCGCTGATACAGGTCTTCTCTAATCCAACCTCTAACAGAAATATTTGTCTAACCTATATATTTATACTACCCAAGTAATTGCTTTTATCACCTTTTACTCATGTGCAAGTTGATTGTTCTACCTTATTATATTACTACTACTACTACAACATACTACTACTTCTACTACTGAAGATTGAGACACTTATGCAACATATGGGAATCTTTATTAAGGAAACGTTTCGCCACACAGTGGCTTCTTCAGTCCAATACAAAGCAGAAAGGCCCTATGCTGTACTTTCAACAAGATTGATGGACTAAACACATCGACTCCAGGCTGAGGGACTGATCACCTCAATCTCCTCCTCTCCTTACACCTTTCTGCTTTGTATTGGACTGATTAAGCCACTGTGTGGCGAAACATTTCCTTAATAAAGATTCCCATATGTTGCATAAGTGTCTCAATCTTCAACCTGTCGGTTTTCAAAACCATTTATCACTTCTACTACTACCACCTCACTCTGAGCCTATATATACCCTCTGTGTCCATGTGTTGTTTGTAACGGCTTGACAAAGCTCCTGGAGAGCGAAACGTTGACACAATAAAATGTCACATTAGTTGCATTTGTGTCCTTTTACTTAACATTCAGGTGCCCCTGACACTGCGCGCCGCGCGAGAGAAAAAAATCGAAAAAATTTAAAAATTGTGTTAACCTTATTGAAAAATAAAGTAACTCTCTGGCAACACAATGACACAAGAATCATTGTTCTACGACATTCCTACAAGGAATTATGGTCATCTATAACATAAATGGTGGCGCCAACAGCAGTAGCAGGTCGGCTGACATGTGAATTTTCGTATTTTTTTTCCCGATTTTTTTCCTTAATTTCTTGTATGTATTATTCTTACTTATATAATAATTGACGATTTGGCATTATAACAGAGTGGGCGGAGCTTATACATAGTCTTGGAGCCAATCAGGAACCGTCTGGAACATTCGATTGCGTCAGCAGAAATTCCTGTCTCAGGATAACCGGATAATATGCTTCAATATAACGCTATTATCACTACTACGGCTTTTATATCTATCATAATTGATCTAATATGGCATAATAGACAATATAAATAACAAATAACATGGTAAATACTCCAGAATGAATAATATGTGACATAATATGATCGCCACCTCGGAGTATAATATCCACTAGGACTTTTTATTGACCTAAGGAAAGCTTTCGACACTGTAAACCACGGCATCCTACTCCACAAACTTGACCACTACGGTATAAGAGGTCATGCACTTGCATATTTCAAATCCTACCTTACTAATAGGTATCAGTATGTCACCATTAAAGACACAACCTGTAGATGAATGGTTCAGAGAACCGACAAGTTGTTAAATTAGACACATATGCAACACTTGGGTATCTTTATTGAGGAAACGTTTCGCCACACAGTGGCTTCATCAGTCCAATACAAAGAAGAAAGTAGTAATAAGAGGAGGAGTTTGAGGTAATCAGTCCCTCGGCCTGGAGTCGATGTGTTCAGTCCATCAATCTTAAAGTAACTACAACATAAGGCAAATAGAAGTTGCTTATATACTGTAGACAGGTGAGATGAAGCAGGAGGAGGCGGGGTCATAGTGGTATCATCCACTAGTCGAAGTAGGTCCTTGTCCAAAGGTTGGACAAATGTTGAAGAATCCGTTTGTATCAAGATCCCAAGAAGTTGCTGTGTCAGACAGGATGTAGATGAATGGTTCAGAGAACCGACAAGTTGTTAAATTAGACACATATGCAACACTTGGGTATCTTTATTGAGGAAACGTTTCGCCACACAGTGGCTTCATCAGTATCAAGATCCCAAGAAGTTGCTGTGTCAGACAGGATGTAGATGAATGGTTCAGAGAACCGACAAGTGGTAAATTAGACACATATGCGAAACGTTTCCTCAATAAAGATACCCAAGTGTTGCATATGTGTCTAATTTAACAACTTGTCGGTTCTCTGAACCATTCATCTGCATCCTGTCTGACACAGCAACTTCTTGGGTTCTTGATACTGATAAAGCCACTGTGTGGCGAAACGTTTCTCAATAAAGATACCCAAGTGTTGCATATGTGTCTAATTTAACAACTTGTCGGTTCTCTGAACCATTCATCTACATCCTGTCTGACACAGCAACTTCTTGGGATCTTGATACAAACGGATTCTTCAACATTTGCCCAACCTTTGGACAAGGACTACTCGACTAGTGGATGATACCACTATGACCCGCCTCCCTGCTTCATCTCACCTGTCTACAGTATATAAGCAACTTCTATTTGCCTTATGTTGTAGTTACTTTAAGATTGATGGACTGAACACATCGACTCAGGCCGAGGACTGATTACCTCAAACTCCTCCTCTTATTACTACTTTCTTCTTGTATTGACTGATGAAGCCACTGTGTGGCGAAACGTTTCTCAATAAAGATACCCAAGTGTTGCATATGTGTCTAATTTAACAAAGACACAACCTCCTCGACACGACCACTTGATACTGAAGTACCACAGGAAGTGTCCTTGGTCCCCTGCTCTTCCTCTTATACATCAATGATCTTCCCAATGCATCACATCGTCTTTGCTGACGACACAACTTATGTCATCTCCCACCCAAATCTTGCCACGCTCGACACCATTGTTAACGACGAATTACTAAAAATATCAACATGGATGACAGCCAATAAACTTAAACTCAACACTGATAAGACCTTCTATATGATGTTTGGTAACAAAGCAGGTGATGCACAATTAAACATTAAGATCAACACTACACCTATTGCTAAACATAATGAGGGCAAATTCCTGGGCCTTCACCTCGACAGTAACCTGAAATTCAGCACCCATATCCAACACATAACAAAGAAAGTGTCCAAAACTGTGGGGATCCTCTCTAAGATACGTTACTATGTATCACAATCAGCCCTACTCACACTATACTATTCACTCATCTATCCCTACCTCACATATGTCATTTGTGCTTGGGGATCAACAGCAATTACCCACCTAAAGCCAATAATAACCCAACAAAAACCGCAATATGAATTATCACGCAATCCAACGCTTGGCAACACCCCCCACTCTTCAAAGACCTAAACTTACTCACTGTTAAGAACATCCATACTTACTACTCTGCAATCTACATTTATAGAACCATAAATTCCAACTTTAACCCTGAGCTAAAACACTTTCTTGACAGTTGTGACAGGATCCATAGACAAAATACCAGACACAAACATCTCTTTGACATTCCCCGTGTCCGACTAAATCTATACAAAAATTCAATGTACATAAAAGGGCCTAAAATCTGGAACTCCCTGCCTGAAAACTCAAGAACTGCAGACACAACCTCCATTTTCAAAAGCACCGTTAAAAAAACATCTTATCTCACTTACGCACCCAACCGGTAGCTAACCACATGAAAACTACTTTATTTTGCACATATCTACAGCAAAATACACTTATTGATATCTGTGATTCCCCTTAATTTGCACATGACTGTAACCAAGATTCTAATACAACTGTTGCTTCATAATTCTTAAGCTAGTCATAAGTTTGCCTAAGTCACTCCAATATAGAAACTGTATCATGCCAACACGTTACCATATCCATTAATATATAAACTAATTGGTAAATTCTTAAATTTTTAAACTACCTCAATTTTGTAAACCTAGTTAATCACTACAATTACCTCACCTTAATACCATTATAATCATTGTGTCACTATAGAGTAAGATCTACTATAAGACTTCCTGAAATGCCTAGGCATACCTAGGCATATTATTGGCCTTCTTGTAATAATTACTTCATAAAATGTCTAAATAACATAATATGTAAACCCTACTTTGTAATATTATCAGAAATAAAGTTGATTGATTGATTGATTACTTCCCTGGGGATGGGTGTTCCTGGGGGGTTACCCTGGTCCCTCTAGGGAACTTGTATTAAAGAAAACGAACAGGGCTAACTATAATATACACTCGTAATGCACGATAAAACTGAGAAAAATGCTATTT
Source organism: Cherax destructor (assembly GCA_009830355.1). NCBI lineage: Eukaryota > Metazoa > Arthropoda > Malacostraca > Decapoda > Parastacidae > Cherax > Cherax destructor. The sequence continues at coordinate 71,468 of WNWK01003711.1, forward strand.
TACTCAAAAAAAAAAAATTCTTGCGCAACCTTCCGCGCGGATTATTCCGGAAGTAAGTTATTCATTTATATATTGACCTAGCGTCTATAATAATCATTGGAATGAAATGAAATACACAGACAACATAAAAGAAAGGTTGTATTAATTATTGCAGGTTAATTTTTTGAGATGTCATAATTAGTTTTTGATTTATGTGAAGGTAAAAGTCAGATATTTTCCAAAATGTCAAAAGCATACAAACTTTATTTTTTTTCAGAATGAAAATAGGGATAAATAACAGTAAGCAAACCATCAGAAATTCAGATTAGCATTGTTTTATGCGTAGGTGATGCCAAAACAGCTTCTACATGTCCCACTACGACACCCTGATTTTTTATATATGATGTTTGGTAAAAAATTGGTAAATATTTTTTTTCTCTGTTGTTTGTTGGGCTATCTTTTTGAAACTTGATACCAAAATACTAGAAAGGTGCTTCTTTATATACAAAAAAATGAAAGACATCGAACGAAAAATAACAAGAAAAAGCAAATAGCAATTAGGGGCTTAATGTTCACTATGATGAGCAAGTATTTGACAAGAATAATATTCTTGTTTAATGTCTTGAGTGAACAATCCAACAACAACACCAGTGTTCCATTTCATATTAATGGTCAGTGTTGTGCATGAACACTCACATGAACAACACTGGTGTTCTTATTTATATTAATGGCGAATGAAAAAACAAACAAGACCCGCCTCATATTTCTGTATTAACGGCTTTGTTGATTTCTGGTCTGCAGGGACTGATCATATCTTCTGTTAAACCTGAGTACAGTGATTGTCTCCGCTACCACTTGATCGAGTGTAGTCCACTTAACACTCTAAGACTGGAAAATTTCTTATATATACTGATATGTTAGGTTATGGGAAAGCAGACACACATGTAGTATAATGTAAACCTTTATTGACTACGTTTCGCCCACACAGTAAGCTTTATCAAGTCACAAATATCTTCCTGAGCAGAGAGTACGTAAATATATGTATAGGAAGCAGAGTGACGTGAAGTGTCAGGTGAGGAATGTTGAAGTTGATTGCTGAGAAGTTGTGTTTTCTTCCCTGGCGATGAGTCTTGCGACTCTATACTTTATTAAAAGGTTGTGGGAGTTTCGGTATAAAACACAGGTGTTCCTCAAGTCGTCCATTCTGCTGGCGTCCTGGTGTTCCGAAATACGTGTTTGTAGGTCTCACGATGCTTCTCCCACGGATAAACGGTTGCAGTTGTTACAAGGGATTTCGTGTACCCCGGCAGAGGATTGAACCTGGTGGTGTCCCTTACTGGCAATGTCTTTGATTGTGGTGGATGTAGAGGTAGATATTTGGAATGTGATATTGGAAAAGACTTTGATTACGCCACGTTAAGTTTTGGTGTCGTGGTGAGAGTAGAAGTGGATAATAATAATATAATTCATGTTAAGCGCTAAACCTATTTGGGTTATTCAGCGCAATACTTTGTGGAGGTTTGATCCTCCGTCTGCTGGGCGCGAGACAGACACGCTCTCTATTTGTACTCACCTATCCAAGTGGAGAATATTGTGTTAGTTTGTCGGGTTTCCGTAGACTTTAAAACGAAGCTTTCACAACACAGCTGAACCTTTTGCCAGGAAACTTCTCCATCGTTATCCTAAATATCAACAAACATACCAGCCCGTGTCGGGCAGGTCCTTCTCAGATCCAACCTCTTCTTAGCAATCAACTTCAACATTATTCACCTGATCCTTCACGTCACTCTGCTTCCTATATGTATTCACGTACTCTCTTCCTCAGGCACATATGTTTGTGACTTGATAAAGCACTGTGTGGGCGAAACGTTGTCAGTAAAGGCTCGCATTATACAGCATGTGTCTACTTTTCCACTGTGTCGCTACTGAATAGTATTGATATTTATGTTAATAGCTTATTAACATAATGTAAATAATATAACATAATAGAACATAATATGACAAAACATAGCATATTATAGCAAAACATAATATAACAATACTCCCTCATATAAAAAAGAACAGTATAAAACAACAGTGGGAGACTTGGACCTGCCTCGCATGGGCCAGTAGGCCTGCTGCAGTGTTCCTTCTTTCTTATGTTCTTAGGAAGCTTGGTGGCCAAGTTGGATCATCGGGAGGTGAAGTGTGTTGAGTCACCAGCAACCTCCCTTCCCACATCAAGGGTAACAGCAACCTCCCTTCCCACATCAAGGGTAACAGAAACCTCCCTTCCCACATCAAGGGTAACAGAAACCTCCCTTCCCACATCAAGGGTAACACCAACCTCCCTTCCCACATCAAGGGTAACAGCAACCTCCCTTCCCACATCAAGGGTAACACCAACCTCCCTTCCCACATCAAGGGTAACACCAACCTCCTTCCCACATCAAGGGTAACACCAACCTCCCTTCCCACATCAAGGGTAACACCAACCTCCCTTCCCACATCAAGGGTAACACCAACCTCCCTTCCCACATCAAGGGTAACACCAACCTCCCTTCCCACATCAAGGGTAACACCAACCTCCCTTCCCACATCAAGGGTAACACCAACCTCCCTTCCCACATCAAGGGTAACAGCAACCTCCCTTCCCACATCAAGGGTAACAGCAACCTCCCTTCCCACATCAAGGGTAACAAACCTCCCTTCCCCAGCTCAAGGGTAACATCAACCTCCTTCCCACATCAAGGGTAACACCATCCTCCTTCCCACATCAAGGGTAACACCAACCTCCTTCCCACATCAAGGGTAGCACCAACCTCCTTCCCACATAAAGGGTAGCACCAACCTCCCTTCCCACATCAAGGGTACCACCAGCCTCCCTTCCCACATCAAGGGTAACAGCAACCTCCCTTCCCACATCAAGGGTAACAGCAACCTCCCTTCCCACATCAAGGGTAACAGAAACTTTCCTTCCCCACATCAAGGGTAACACCAACCTCCTTCCCACATCAAGGGTAACACCAACCTTACTTCCCACATCAAGGGTAACACCAACCTCCCTTCCCACATCAAGGGTAACACCAACCTCCCTTCCCACATCAAGGGTAACACCAACCTCCCTTCCCACATCAAGGGTAACAGAAACCTCCCTTCCCCATATCAAGGGTAACATCAACCTCCCTTCCCACATCAAGGGTAACACCATCCTCCCTTCCCACATCAAGGGTAACACCAACCTCCCTTCCCACATCAAGGGTAGCACCAACCTCCCTTCCCACATAAAGGGTAGCACCAACCTCCCTTCCCACATCAAGGGTACCACCAACCTCCCTTCCCACATCAAGGGTACCACCAACCTCCCTTCCCACATCAAGGGTAACAGAAACCTCCCTTCCCCATATCAAGGGTAGCACCAACCTCCCTTCCCACATCAAGGGTAACACCAACCTCCCTTCCCACATCAAGGGTAGCACCAACCTCCCTTCCCACATCAAGGGTAACACCAACCTCCCTTCCCACATCAAGGGTAACACCAACCTCCCTTCCCACATCAAGGGTGGGAAGACTGAATGTTCCCTCGTACTTGTAAGTGATGACATTCACCAGACTGAATGTTCCCTCGTACTTGTAAGTGAAGACATTCACCAGACTGAATGTTCCCTCGTACTTGTAAGTGATGACATTCACCAGACTGAATGTTCCCTCGTACTTGTAAGTGATGACATTCACCAGACTGAATGTTCCCTCGTACTTGTAAGTGATGACATTCACCAGACTGAATGTTCCCTCGTACTTGTAAGTGATGACATTCACCAGACTGAATGTTCCCTCGTACTTGTAAGTGATGACATTCACCAGACTGAATGTTCCCTCGTACTTGTAAGTGAAGACATTCACCAGACTGAATGTTCCCTCGTACTTGTAAGTGATGACATTCACCAGACTGAATGTTCCCTCGTACTTGTAAGTGAAAACAAATAACTATGCATAAATAACAGACGTTAATAAACTTTGATAGAATTTTTTTAATGTAGATCAATTATTTCGAAATAGATTTGTCGTTATTTAAGTGTCCTTAAGTAATTCAGAAACGAGAATGATGAATACTTGAGTAATGCTTAACAGTATTAATTAACTACAACACATCAGGTGTCAGTAATATTGTGATCTCTCGTTATGAATATGATTATTTCTTAAAACACTTTCCTTGAAAAAAGAAAATGCAGAGTACAATTTACAATTCACTTTCCAGAACAAACTTTCCATGTTACAAGGGTTCTGTCAGTGTTTACACTCCTTGATAATGTGTAAAAATGTGTTCTACACTCACATTCATGTAGCAAAATATTATCATGTAATAAAAGGGAAAAAATGGAATTAAACTATATCATTTGAGGGGGACGTTGAGAGCTGTGAACCCCAAACACAGCATTTCCTCAGAGAGGAACTTAACTCTTCAAATGCAGCAACACCATGGAGTCCAGCCTACCTATGATATTACAACACAAGTGTTTAAATATCATTATACACAGATGTAATTACTGGGGAGGACACACAGAAATCTGCGCCCAGTAAATACATCCGCCCAGGTAGGCTGGAAACATAGTCCAGCCAGAAGAGAAGAACTCCTCTACCTAGACCACCATGGTGAGGCCAATTATTGTTTATTATTTTAGTCTATTTAAATGTCATAGCTTCTTATGTTCTTATTTGAGTTTTTCTGTATTTTCACATGCTTCTTATAACATTTTTGATATCATGTATAACAGTGTGATCTTTGTATTGTTATTGTGTATTACATTGTGATCTTCGTACCTTGTATTGATAGTGTTACTGTGTATTACATTGTGATCTTCGTATCAACGATGTTCATATGTAATATAACGTAACATTTGTATCTCTGATATTTCTATACATAAAAGAGTTATCTTTGTATCTTTGAAATATCAGTATGTAAAACATTGATACTTGCTTTTCTAATTTTACTAAGTATAAAACTGTGATCTTTGTATCTCTGGAGTTATTATATATAAGCGTAATTTATATGTCTGATATCACTGCATATAACTCAATGATCTTTGTGTCTCTGATATCACTAATAAAGGTTTTCTGATAGTCTAGGTAAATGTTATGTCTCCAGTTATTTCTTTATTCAACAATTTCTTCTATATTATAAATACAGGATTTTGTAGACAGAAATTCAAATTATTTACCAGATATTATGTTGAATCCACTTTTCTCTAACGACTTTTTCAATATTGTTGCATACTTATCAAGGAACAGCCTTAGTCTAAACCACCTGCCCGGACACTTTGTTAAATTTTAGGACACTGTGTACCATCTTATATCTGCATATGATCCTTCCTTTAGTGTGTGTGTGTGTGTGGGTGTGTGTGTACTCACCTAGTTGCTCACCTAGTTGTGGTTGCAGGGGTCGAGTCATAGCTCCTGGCCCCGCCTCTTCACTGGCCGCTACTTGGTCACTCTCCCTGCGCCATGAGCTTTATCATACCTATTCTTAAAGCTATGTATGGAACCTGCCTCCACTACATCGCTTCCCAAACTATTCCACTTCCCGACCACTCTGTGACTAAAGAAATACTTCCTAACATCCCTGTGATTCATCTGAGACTTCAACTTCATCTGTGTCCCCTTGTTGCTGTATCCCATCTCTGGAACATTCTGTCTCTGTCCACCTTGTCAATTCCTCTCAGTATATTATATGTCGTTATCATGTCGCCCCTATCTCTCCTGTTCTCCAGTGTCGGCAGGTCGATTTCCCTTAACCTCTCCTCCGGGACTAGTCTTGTTGCAAACCTTTGCACTTTATCTAGCTTCTTTATGTGCTTGGCTAGATATGGGTTCCAAACTGGTGCTGCATACTCTAGTATGGGCCTAACGTACACAGTGTACAGGGTCCTGAACGATTCTTTATTAAGATGTCGGAATGCTGTTCGTAGGTTTGCTAGGCGCCCATATGCTGCAGCAGTTATTTGGTTGATGTGCGCCTCAGGAGATGTTCCTGGTGTTATACTCACCCCAAGATCTTTTTCCTTGATTGAGGTTTGTAGTCTCTGGCCCCCTAGACTGTACTCCGTCTGCGGTCTTCTTTGCCCTTCCCCAATCTTCATGATTTTGCACTTGGTGGGGTTGAACTCCAGGAGCCAATTGCTGGACCAGGCTTGCAGCCTGTCCAGATCCCTTTGTAGTTCTGCCTGGTTCTCGTACGATTGAATTCTTCTCATCAATTTCACATCATCTGCAAACAGAGACACTTCGGAGGCTATTCCTTCCGTCATGTCGTTCACAAATACCAGAAACAGCAACGGTCCTAGGATTGACCCTGTGGAACCCCACTCGTCACAGGCGCCCACTCTGACACCTCGCCACGTACCATGACTCGCTGCTGTCTTCCTGACAGGTATTCCCTGATCCATTGGAGTGCCTTCCCTGTTATCACTGCCTGGTCCTCCAGCTTTTGCACTAATCTCTTGTGTGGAACTGTGTCAAACGCCTTCTTATAGTCCAAGAAAATGCAATCTACCCACCCCTCTCTCTCTTGTCTTACTGCTGTCACCCTGTCATAGAACTACAGTAGGTTTGTGACAGAGGATTTTCCGTCCCTGAAACCGTGTTGGCTGTCATTGATAAGCTCATTCCTTTCTAGGTGCTCCACCACTCTTCTCCTGATAATCTTCTCCATGACTGTGCATACTATACATGTCAGTGACACTGGTCTGTAGTTTAGTGCTACGTTCCTGTCTCCTTTTTTTTAAAAATTGAAACTACATTTGCTGTTTTCCATACCTCAGGTAGTTGCCCTGTTTCGATAGAAGTGTTGAAGATTGTTGTTAGGGGTACACATAGCTCCTCTGCTCCCTCTCTCAGGACCCATGGATAAATGTTATCCGGCCCCATCGCCTTTGAGATATCTAGCTCGCTTAGTAGCCTCTTCACTTCCTCCTCAGTTGTGTGTATTGTGTCCAGTACCTGATGGTGTACCCTACCTCTCCTCCTTTCTGGAGGCCCTTCTATCTCCTCTGTGAACACCTCTTTGAATCTCATGTTGAGCTCCTCACACACTTCACGGTCATTTCTTGTGTGTGTGTGTTGTGTGTGTGTGTGTGTGTGTGTGTGTCTGTATGTGTGTGTGTGTGTGTGTGTCTGTATGTGTGTGTGTGTGTGTGTGTGCGCCCTTTACCCCTCTCCTAATGTCTTTCCTTCATTACACAAAGGTGAGTCTCGTTTCTCTCAGTATCGTCACCTCACCTCAGTCTCTTCCCAGGATCTTGTGTCCAGGAATTCATCCGGCTGTCTACTGGACTTCTTACCTTCCCCACTTTCCGGAGGTCCCAGGCGACCTTGCTGGAGGTCCCAGGCGACCTTGCTGGAGGTCCCAGGCGACCTTGCTGGAGGTCCCAGGCGACCTTGCTGGAGGTCCCAGGCGACCTTGCTGGATGGCAAATATGTATTTTCAAACTAAGGTCGAGACTTTCCAAGACAGCCATGAACGTACACCAACACACCCGGATATCGTTGTTCTATGTCACAGTATGTATCTACATTAATATATATTTTTTCAGTTATATACAAGAATAAGCGTATGTATAAACGTTGTATTGTGTGTAAATGACTGCCCGATTCTTAATATAATTATCCACCTCCATGAAAAATATAATTTTATTTATTTTGTTACTCGTCTTTTGTGATTGCAAAACACGTACAGGTTCATAAATGCGCGCACATAACCCCCCCCCTCAAAAAAAAAATCGGGGATGAAAACAACTGCCAGATACTCGGGAGACGCGATCACCTGGCAAAAAGATTTTTGAAGGTGGCTGCTTCAACGTGGCCAGTACACCTGTGTTGTTTATGTCTCTGATATTATGTTGTGATCAGCTGTGATGTCTGGATATTACCATTTATCACAATATGAGTTAGGGAACAATACACACACAACCCGCACGGGTTGTGTATGTATTGTTCCAGTCACGGTATTGTGCCTTTTTTGTTATTTAGGGAACAATATATTGCAGTACGTCATGAAACTTGTGGGATAAGAGGTTTTAGAGAGACGAAGAGAATATATTGCTCGCGGAATTTCATTCTTGGGAGAAGTAATAATGAGATTAAAATGGAGTGTTGCGTCAGAAGATAGAATGAAAGAAAAAATGAAGGAAATGAGTGAAATGAGTGCGATAGCGCATGAAGGAATTGTGTGAAGGAATTGGGTGTGACGAGATTTATAATAAAGACAGAGTATGAAAGAGGTGAGTAAGAAGGCAATGAGAAAGATGGAAGTGAATTTAATGAATGTGCATATGAATAAAGTAAGAATAAAGGAGGAGAATATGCATATCAATTAATTACGTTTAAGTAACATCGGGCAGAGTGAACATATATTTCATAAATGCACATATACATGTTATACATATATAGGTTATGTTGTTAACGGTTACACGTCGTTGTTTTTGTTATTTATTTATGTGTAACTGTAACTTTTAATGTTAAGTAGTTCTTAAGTATTTGATTTTTAGTTAAACATTCATACTTATATTATTGTGTCATTGTACTTTTCCTAGTAAATGCATTGCTATATATTTCTGCTGCATTTTCTTGTGGTTGGCAGGATTTTTACAAAGAACATACAATTTTTTTTTGTACCAGAATAAAATATGGCCGCAACTCAGCACACACAAAACAAGTATGAGCAATATTATGTGGAATATCTGAAGTATGGATTTGTATCAGCACCAAATAACCAAGAGAAATCAATGTGAGAAATAGTCTTTTCAAATGAAGCCATGAAACCTCCCAGGCTTCTTGAACACTTGAAGAAAATATTCTCTGATAAAGCAAACGAAAACTAAACATATTTTCAGTCTCCTCTTGAAAACTTACAGAAACGGAAAACCATTGTAAATATGTTTGATAGCACTTGAAAACAATCCAGTAATGGTTTGTGTACATCATACAATATCTCATTGCTGATTGCTAGATCTGGTGAGCCTCATACAACTGGGGAAGCGCTTATTCTGCCAGCAGCAGAAAGTGAGGTTCTGCACTCAGTTTTAAACAACTCATATGAATAAATTATTAAAGCTATTTCTATGTTCAAAGAAGAGTGAATGAAATGACTGAAAATATTGAAGACACACTTAAGACAACAGAATTTGCCTTACAATTAGTTGTGTCCCTTATACCAGGCAGTGAATCTTTACTTCTTGCTTATATTCATTTCGTCAGAGATGAAAGTTTGGTTCAAGAGTTGTTATTTGCAAGACAACTAGAAACAATACAAAGGGGAGTCAGTATTTCGTGCTGTTGAGAATTTTTTCAAAGAGAAAGACATCCCGCTTAGCAACATTCTTGCTTGTGTAACAGATGGGGCACCACTGATGACAGGTTGTCATCGTGGCTTCATCAGTGTTTTGAAAAAAGCTGTACTTCGTGTGTTTACGGTGCACTGTGTAATCAACAGGTAACATCTGGTTGCAAAAAAAACGTAAGTGGTCGACCTCACAAATCATTAAGCACTGTTATTACAGCTGTAAATAATATCAAAGCACATACTCTCAAGTTCCGACTGTGTCGACAACTCTACGCTGAGAATGATGAAGATTTTGAACTTTTATTGTTGCACACAGATGTTAGATGACTTTCAAAGGGAAACTTGCTGAGACGTTCCTATATATTCACTTTTTAAAACAGTTGTTGAATTCTTCCAACTAAGAAACATCATGTATGACATTGCTTATTTGTCAGATGTATTCACAAAGTTCAACGAAGATAATATGAGGGCGGCAGCCTGAACAAGTTTGGCAACCATTGTTTTAGATGATAACAGTAGTTGCTCTCCACTGGAGCTAAGGTTCAGGTCATTGTTTTAGATGATAACAGTAGTTGCTCTCCACTGGAGCTAAGGTTCAGGTCATTGTTTTAGATGATAATAGTAGTTGTTGTCCACTGTAGCTAAGGTTCAGGTCATTGTTATAGATGATAACAGTAGTTGCTCTCCACTGGAGCTAAGGTTCAGGTCATTGTTTTAGATGATAACAGTAGTTGCTGTCCACTGTAGCTAAGGTTCAGGTCATTGTTATAGATGATAACAGTAGTTGCTCTCCACTGGAGCTAAGGTTCAGGTCATTGTTTTAGATGATAACAGTAGTTGCTCTCCACTGTAGCTAAGGTTCAGGTCATTGTTATAGATGATAACAGTAGTTGCTCTCCACTGGAGCTAAGGTTCAGGTCATTGTTTTAGATGATAACAGTAGTTGCTGTCCACTGTAGCTAAGGTTCAGGTCATTGTTATAGATGATAACAGTAGTTGCTCTCCACTGGAGCTAAGGTCATTGTTTTAGATGATAACAGTAGTTGCTCTCCACTGTAGCTAAGGTTCAGGTCATTGTTATAGATGATAACAGTAGTTGCTCTCCACTGGAGCTAAGGTTCAGGTCATTGTTTTAGATGATAACAGTAGTTGCTCTCCACTGGAGCTAAGGTTCAGGTCATTGTTATAGATGATAACAGTAGTTGCTCTCCACTGGAGCTAAGGTTCAGGTCATTGTTTTAGATGATAACAGTAGTTGCTCTCCACTGGAGCTAAGGTTCAGGTCATTGTTTTAGATGATAACAGTAGTTGCTCTCCACTGGAGCTAAGGTTCAGGTCATTGTTTTAGATGATAACAGTAGTTGCTCTCCACTGTAGCTAAGGTTCAGGTCATTGTTATAGATGATAACAGTAGTTGCTCTCCACTGGAGCTAAGGTTCAGGTCATTGTTTTAGATGATAACAGTAGTTGCTCTCCACTGTAGCTAAGGTTCAGGTCATTGTTATAGATGATAACAGTAGTTGCTCTCCACTGGAGCTAAGGTTCAGGTCATTGTTTTAGATGATAACAGTAGTTGCTCTCCACTGTAGCTAAGGTTCAGGTCATTGTTATAGATGATAACAGTAGTTGCTCTCCACTGGAGCTAAGGTTCAGGTCATTGTTTTAGATGATAACAGTAGTTGCTCTCCACTGGAGCTAAGGTTCAGGTCATTGTTATAGATGATAACAGTAGTTGCTCTCCACTGGAGCTAAGGTTCAGGTCATTGTTTAGATGATAACAGTAGTTGCTCTCCACTGGAGCTAAGGTTCAGGTCATTGTTTTAGATGATAACAGTAGTTGCTTCCACTGGAGCTAAGGTTCAGGTCATTGTTTTAGATGATAACAGTAGTTGCTCTCCACTGTAGCTAAGGTTCAGGTCATTGTTATAGATGATAACAGTAGTTGCTCTCCACTGGAGCTAAGGTTCAGGTCATTGTTTAGATGATAACAGTAGTTGCTCTCCACTGAGCTAAGGTTCAGGTCATTGTTATAGATGATAACAGTAGTTGCTCTCCACTGGAGCTAAGGTTCAGGTCATTGTTTTAGATGATAACAGTAGTTGCTCTCCACTGTAGCTAAGGTTCAGGTCATTGTTATAGATGATAACAGTAGTTGCTCTTCACTGGAGCTAAGGTTCAGGTCATTGTTTTAGATGATAACAGTAGTTGCTCTCCACTGAGCTAAGGTTCAGGTCATTGTTTAGATGATAACAGTAGTTGCTCTCCACTGGAGCTAAGGTTCAGGTCATTGTTATAGATGATAACAGTAGTTGCTCTCCACTGGAGCTAAGGTTCAGGTCATTGTTATAGATGATAACAGTAGTTGCTCCCACTGGAGCTAAGGTTCAGGTCATTGTTTTAGATGATAACAGTAGTTGCTCTCCACTGAGCTAAGGTTCAGGTCATTGTTTAGATGATAACAGTAGTTGCTCTCCACTGGAGCTAAGGTTCAGGTCATTGTTATAGATGATAACAGTAGTTGCTCTCCACTGGAGCTAAGGTTCAGGTCATTGTTTTAGATGATAACAGTAGTTGCTCTCCACTGGAGCTAAGGTTCAGGTCATTGTTTTAGATGATAACAGTAGTTGCTCTCCACTGGAGCTAAGGTTCAGGTCATTGTTTTAGATGATAACAGTAGTTGCTCTCCACTGGAGCTAAGGTTCAGGTCATTGTTTTAGATGATAACAGTAGTTGCTCTCCACTGGAGCTAAGGTTCAGGTCATTGTTTTAGATGATAACAGTAGTTGCTCTCCACTGGAGCTAAGGTTCAGGTCATGATAACAGTAGTTACTCTCCACTGGAGCTAAGGTTCAGGTCATTGTTTTAGATGATAACAGTAGTTGCTCTCCACTGGAGCTAAGGTTCAGGTCATGATAACAGTAGTTGCTCTCCACTGGAGCTAAGGTTCAGGTCATGATAACAGTAGTTGCTCTCCACTGGAGCTAAGGTTCAGGTTAAGAAGATTCATCATGATCATCATCTAACTTTTCCTCAAAGTATTGTTATAAAACGCGAGTAACACCGCCGGTGACAGCCATAACCTTCGTTTAGTTTATCAGTTATCCCTGAGAGTGATAACAGTTATCCTTGAGAGTGATAACAGTTATCCCTGAGAGTGATAACATGATGACACCTGATAGCAACCTGCTTTTCAAGCAGAGATTGAGTGAGCTTCCACTGATTGTTGTACTCTAATATTTTGTTATCACTTTTTTCAGAGAATGTTATCAGTAGGTTATCAGTAGGTTATCTTCACCTGTATCAATGAAGTGAATTAAGCACTTCCTTTTATCATGTTTTGATCGATTCATAGACGAAAGTAATATATTGCTCAAACATTTCAAATATTTTAGCCGTCTCTAAAATATAAGATAAATAATGATGTTTTGTGTAACATTAAACTTTTTTTCCCTTCGATTGATTTGATGTTTGGCGTCAAGTGAATGAAAATTTGACTTATAAAAGTTATATAAAAACCGACACATTAAGTTATTTTTCCTGACTCAGCAACACCTGAACCCTGAGTTTTAAAGCAATTTTTTCTTTCTTTTTATCACTTTTGGAAAAAAAGATGACAACAAGTGAACTCATTATAGTGTTTATAAAACTACGAGTAAGTCGATTTTCATGACGTTCTTTTCACTGGGTCACGAAACTGGAGCGGCTCAGGTAGTCAGTCCTTCAGTCTGGAGTCGATGTGATTAGTCCATCAGTCTTGTTAAAAGTCCAGCATATGCGTGGATAAGAAACTTATATGGTTGAGACAGGTAAGGTGAAGCAGTGGTAGGCACAGCTGAGTAGGTGGTAGGCACAGCTGGAAGTAGGTGGTAGGCACAGGTGGTAGTTGGTCATGACTATTGGGTAGTAAAACATAGAATTCCCTGCATCACGACCCCAAGGTGTTGCTGGACACTAATTGTAGATAAATGGTTCAGAAAACCGATAAGTTGATGAATGAGTCACTTATGCGCAACACTTAGGTATTTTAATTGTGGAAACGTTTCGCCAGTCAGTGGCTTCCTCAGTCTAATGTTCGAAGATCCGAAGGAGTTTGTGGTAATCAGTCTCCAAGTGTTGCACAAGTCTCTCCTTCATCAACTAGTGGGTTTCCTGAACAATTTATCTACAGTTACTGTAAAACAGCAACATCTTAGTATCTTGATACAGGGAATTCTACTCTTGTCTAAGCTATAAGACTGACCTCTTCCACCTGTTAATTTTTCCAAGGTGACGCCGCCTACAACTGCTTTCCCTCACCTAGCTGCGCATATGATGAACATCGAATAGTCTGAAGGACTGATTACCTCATTACCTTGTTCTCTGTATTGGACTGAGGAAGCCACTGGCTGTCGAAATGCTTCCAAAATAAAGATAACAAGTGTTGCACAAGTGTTGCACAAGTGTTGCACAAGTGTTGCACAAGTGTTGCACAAGTGTTGCACAAGTGTTTCATCCATGCACTCTGTATCCAGCTGAGATCATTGTCGTTCTTTGTCAGACAAGATTCTAGATTTTACAGGAAGTAACTTTCACTTTCTAGTGACCTATATTAAGTATCTCAGAAAAGTCACCTTTAACAGGTTGCCTCAGATGTTATTATTTTTACTCCAACTTTTCGATTTTATTTCTCTCATACCTCAAGAACGCCACATCCAATTACCTTCAAATTGTCAACACTTGTGTACAGTAACTGGGACCAAATTCTTGGAACAACTGGGGTGTTCACTTGCTCATTCCAAATCATTATCCCTCCGTTCCCCTTCCCCCCCAAAAAAAAAAAAACTTCTTGAATCACAGTCAATGCTTGCTTGAGCCAGATGACCAGCCTATGACATGCTTAGCCAGGATGCCAGCCTAGACACATCTTGAGCCAGGATGACCAGCTATGACATGAAATTCATTGCAAGTAAGTGGCTCATTACACCCTAGTGATAATAATAAAAAGCAAGCCTACTCATACAAAAGAGTATTAGCCAGATGCAATGATTTAAATTATCTAAATTTGAAACTGCAGGACAAGAACAAATTGTTTCCTAATTTAGTAAATGATATCAGTGCATTCAAGATGAATGCACTGATATCATTAGTGCAGTAGTAGTAGAAGCAGTAGTAATAGTAGAAGTAATAGTAGAAGCAGTAGTAGTAGTAGTAGAAGCAGTAGTAGCAGTAGTAGAAGCAGTAGTAGAAGCAGTAGTAGTAGTAGTAGTAGAAGCAGTAGTAGTAGTAGTAGAAGCAGTAGTAGTAGTAGTAGTAGAAGCAGTAGTAGTAGTAGTAGTAGAAGCAGTAGTAGAAGCAGTAGTAGTAGTAGTAGTAGAAGCAGTAGTAGTAGTAGAACCAGTAGTAGTAGTAGTAGTAGAAGCAGTAGTAGTAGAAGCAGTAGTAGAAGCAGTAGAAGTAGTAGTAGTAGTAGCAGTAGTAGTAGTAGTAGAAGCAGTAGTAGCAGTAGTAGAAGCAGTAGTAGAAACAGTAGAAGTAGTAGTAGTAGAAGCAGTAGTAGTAGTAGTAGAAGCAGTAGTAGTAGTAGAAGTAGTAGTAGTAGTAGTAGTACTAACTTTAAAAAACTGAGAAAAATCTGCAAAAATGGCATTTTATTGCATATTTCGACGTTTTAGAGATGGGTTTGAAGGCTTTTCTGACAATCAGCATTTTTTATCTAAAATTCATAGATTATTACACTTTAATTCACACTTTCTGCTGCAATTGAATTTTCCGGAAAAGTAAGCCAAATTTCATTATTTTTTTGAAGCAGTTTACTCATAGGAATATTTTATCTAGAATCATTTTTCAGAAAATGCGTAAGAAGCCTTGAATCATCGAAATATGCAATAAAATAACGTTTTATATTATTTTTCAATATTTATAATTGTTTTACATATTCTTAAAAACTGCAATTAAAAATCTATAAAAAAAATATTATTATAGAATATTTCATATTATTTTTCAAAAAAAATCATAAAAATGTGCTAAAATTGTATTTTATTGCATATTCGACGTTTGAGAGTGGTTTGAGTGCTTTTCTGACAAAATTTTTTTAACTAAAATAAAGAGATTATCAAACTTTCAAATAGAATTTCTGCTGCAATTGAAATTTACGGGAAAAGTAAGCGAAATTTTAAGATTTTTTTTCAAGAAGCTTACTCATAGGTATATTTTATCCAGAATATTTAGACTTTCAGAGAATGCTTGAAAAAGCCTTGAATCGTCAAAAAATACAGTAAAATAACGTTTTATAGCATTTTTCAATATTTATAAATAATTTAAATATTTTTAAAAAATCCCTGGAAAAATCCATAAAAATAAATATTATTGAATCTTTCATATATTTTAAAAATACGTGAAATAATAAAAATCTCAGAAAAGTGAGCTAAACCGATATTTTATTGCTTATTTCTGTTTTAGAGCAGTTTGAGGGCTTTTCTGACAGTCATCATTTTTTATCTAAAATACATAGATTATTACACTTTAATAATCAAATTTTATTAATGAAAATGTTGAAAATTTAGTTTTTCAGAAAATTCTTGACAAAGCCTTGAATCATCTAAATATGCAATAAAATAACGTTTTATATCATTTTTCAATATTTATAAATAATTTACATACTATTATTATTTAATTTTTCTTATTTTTTCAAAAAAACGTGAAATATTTAAAAATTCAGAAAAATATGCTAAAATGGCGTTTTATTGCGTATTTAGACGTTTTAGAGCTTGATGGCTTTTCTGACAAAACTCATTTTTGATCTAAAATATAAGATTATCAATCTTTTAAATAAATTTTTACTGCAATTGAAATTTACGGGAAAAGTAAGCGAAATGTGTAATATTTTGTAGCGTATTTCGACGATATAGAGTGGTTTGAAGGCTTTTCTGATAAAACTAATTTTTTAGCTAAAATACATAAATTATTCATTTTTAAATAGAATTTCTGCTGCAATTGAAATTTACGGAAAAAGTTAGCCATATTTTAAAAATTTGAAGTAGCTTAGTTTTAGGTATATTTTATTTAAAAAAATTAGTTTTTCAAAAAATACTTGAGGAAGTCTTATAATATTGAAATATGCAATAATATTCGTTTTATATCATTTTTCAAAATTGATAAATAATTTTTATATTTTTAAAAATCACAGAAAAAATCCATGAAATATGAATAAAATATGAATATTTCACATTTTAAAAAAAATACGTGAAACATTAAAAAACTAAGAGAAATCTGCAAATATAATATTTTATTGCATATATCGACGTTTTAGAATGATTTGAACGCTTTTCTGACAAACCTCATTTTTTAACTAAAATACATTGATTATTACAATTTTAATCAGAATTTCTGGTGTAATTGAATTTTACGGGAAAAGTATTGAATTATATTGGAAAATGCTTGATGAAACCTTGGATCGTCGAAATATGCAATAAAATAAGGTTTTGTAACATTTTTCAATATTTATAAATAATTTACAAATTTAAAAAAAAGAAACAGTAAATATTCCAGTAAAAATTTATTATTGACAATATCATATATTTTTTTTAAATATTTAATATATTAAAAAAATCTGAAAAATGTGACAAAATGGTATTTTATTACATATTTCGACGTTTTAGAGCAGTTTGAAGACTTTCCTGACAATCATTATTTTTTATTTAAAATACATGGATTATTACACTTTTATTCACAGTTTCTGCTGCAAGTGAATTTTACGGGAAAAGTAACGCAATTTTATTATTTTTTTTGAAGCAGCTTACTTATAGGTATATTTTTTTCTAGAAAATTTAGTTTTTCAGAAAATAATATACATATTCTTAAAAAATCTAATTAAAAATCTAAAAAAAAATCAATATTATTATAGAATATTTTCATATTATTTTTAAAAAATCACAGGAAAAATCCATGAAAAATGAATGAAATATGAATATCTCATATGTTTTTAAAAATAAGTGAAACTAAAAATACTGAGAAAAATCTGCAAAATATTATTTTATTGCATATTTCGATGTTTTAGAGTGGTTTGAAGGCTTTTCTGACAAACCTCATTTATCAGCTGCTGTAATTTAATTTTACGGGAAAAGTAAGCCAAATTACATTATTTTTTGAAGCAACTTACTTTTAGGTATATTTTATCTAAAAAAATTAGTTTTTCAGAAAATATTTACATATTCTTAAAAAATCACATTAAAAATGTATAAAAATCAATATTATTAATGAATATTTCATATTATTTTTAAAAAATCACAAGAAAAATCCATGAAATATGAATAAAATATGAATATCTCGTATTTTTTTAAAAGTAAGTGAAACTTTAGAAAACTGAGAAAATTTCCAAAAATGGAATATTATTGCATATTTCGACGTTTTAGAGTGGTTTGAGGGCTTTCCTGACAAACCTCATTTTTTAGCTAAAATTCATTGATTATTAAGCCGAATATTATGATTTTTTTGAAGTAGCTTACTGACAGTCGAATTTCACCTAAAATATTGAATTATTAGGAAAATGCTTGAGAAAGCCTTGAATCGTCGAAAAATATCATGTAATAAGGATTTGTAACATTTTTAAATATTTATAAATAATTTAAATATTCATAAAAAATCCCATTAGAAATCCATAAAAATAAATATTATTATTGAATTTTTCATATTTTTTTTCAAAAAATACGTGAAACATTAAAAAATTCAGAAAAATATGCTAAAATGGTATTTTATTGCATATTTCGACGTTTTAAAACGGATTGAGGGATTTTCTGACAAAACTCATTTTAGCCAAATTTTATTATTTTTTTGAGGAATCTTACTCATAGGGATATTTTGTCCAGAAAATTTATTTATTCAGAAAATGCTTGAGAAAGTCTTGAATCTTCGAAATGTGCAATAAAATAACGTTTTAAAGCTTTTTTCAATATTTATAAATAATTTACATATTTAAAAAAAAATCTGCTGCAATTGAAATTTACCGGAAAATTAAGCCAGATTTTATAATTTTTTTGAAGTAGCTTAGTTATAGGTATATTTTATCTAAAAAAATTAGTTTTTCAAAAAATACTTGAGAAAGCCTTGTATTGTCGAAATATGCAATAAATGCCGTTTTATATAATTTTTGAAAATTTAAAAATAAATTTTATATTTTTAAAAAATCACGGGAAGAATCCATGAAATATAATTAAAATATGAATATTTCGTATTTTTTTTATAAATATGTGAAACGTTAAAAAAAATAAAAATCTGCAAAAATGATATTTTATTGCATATTTCGACATTTTACAGCGTTTTACAATTAAATATATTTTTTTCGATAGGTTCAGAATAATTTTTGCAAAATTACTGCATACACAAATTTTCGCTTGACTTATTCGGCAAGAAGAGCGTTGCTATTTAAGCCAAAATCGCAAGCAATACAAGATGCAAAACAAGCACGGAGAGTTGAATGATAGGTGTAAACCTTTTTCGTGTTGCAACCAACATATCATGAGCTTGCAGTGTTGCAACCAACACATCATGAGCTTGCAGTGTTGCAGAGAAGGGATCACATGGAGCGCCTTTCCTGCCTGGAGTTATACATTCACCAATCACACATTGACCAAAATACTTCCAGTAATAACTATTATTATATTTGCTATTATTATCATTATTATTATTAGCATTAGTAGTAGTAGTAGTAGTAATAGTTGTAGTAATAGTACTAGTAATAATATCATTCAGAGAGAGAGAAAGAATAATGGTAAAAATTATCGTATCATTTTTTTACACCAATATTAATTGAAATTTATGCGATATTTTTAGGTTTTGCTAAGTTACTCTAGCAAAAATAAAAACTATTTCCTCCTAAGTTTTACCAAAGATACGATCAATTTATGCTTCCTTGTTTTAAAAAATAGGCCAATTGTTGGTGAGATCTGAATAGATTTTGAGTCAAAATTTAGGTTTTGGAAAGTATCTAAAAAAAAATCTTGGATTTAGTTGAATTTTTAGAGTTTAGTTAAATGTTTGATGCTTAAAGTGTAAAAAGGGTATTTTTGGTCCAAAAATGACAAAATTTGAGCGAAGAGATTTCTGGAAGAGTTTCTATTTGAGGACAAAATTCGCAATATTTGGTCAAAGTTAGCATTTGAAGGGAAATAAAGACTGCTTTTGTGGGGTGGCTATTTGGACCACAATGAGGGATGCTGGTAGAGCGGAGATAAGTCAGAATTAGCAGTCATCAAATTGCTTTAAATAAAAGACTGTGGAAAAAAACTTGTGAAAAAAACTAAATATTCCTGAATTTCTTTTGTGCGGGAGAGACTGTTTTTGTTGACTGGTTTAGTAGCTATTGCCTTGCTTGCTGCAATTAATATTTATGATTATTTAGTTTCAAACCATTCACTGGAAGGCTGGAAGGTTGTCTTGTGTTATTACTTCGAAATATTTAAGGCTATTATTATTATTATTAATTATTTTATTCTTATTCTTATTCTTATTCTTATTATTATTATTATTATTATTATTATTATTATTATTATTATTATTATTATTATTATTATTATTATTATTATTATTATTATATATCCATAAAAGAGAAACCCTTAATTGATTTCCATAATTATTTTTCTTCCTTCTTTTCATATTTACTTCGCTCATAACTCGAGAATGGATCATTCAATCGACTTCAAATTTTCAACACTGGTGCACTGTACTGAGGGAAAGAAAAACAATCTTGTCTTATGACCAAAGTTGTTAATCTATTCCCAGCTCCTGGAAACACTGATAACCTTCACAACCTTCGACCTACAATCAATTGTTAAAAAGTTGTCTCGTAATTCGCTGACAGTAGAGAGAGAAATTTAAGTGTGAGATGCATATATTGTCCATTTTACATGTAAATTTCATGTTTCCATTGATGAAGAATTAGACACATTTGCAACATCAGGGTATCTTTATTGTAGACATTTCTCCCTCCAGTGTCTTTATTAATACAAATTCAAGGATATAACTGGAAAACTGTAGAACTATATTTATTTTTTATTAACACATCGGCCGATTCCCACCAAGGCAGGGTGGCCCGAAAAAATAAAAACTTTCATCATCATTCACTCCATCACTGTCTTGCCAGAGTTGTGCTTTACACTCACAGTTACCAAACTGCAACATTAACACCCTCCTTCAGAGTGCAGACACTGTACTTCCCATCTCCAGGACTCAAGTCCGGCCTGCCGGTTTCCCTGAATCCCTTCATAAATGTTACTTTGCTCACACTCCAACAGCACGTCAAGTATTAAAAACCATTTGTCTCCATTCACTCTATCAAATACGCTCACGCATGCTTGCTGGAAATCCAAGCCCCTCGCACACAAAACCTCTTTTACCCCCTCCCTCCAAACTTTCCTAGGCCGACCCCTACCCCGCCTTCCCTCCACTACAGATTTATACACTCTCGAAGTCATTCTGTCTCGTTCCATTCTCTCTACATGTCCGAACCACCTCAACAACCCCTCCTCAGCCCTCTGGATGATAGTTGTGGCAATCCCGCACCTCCTCCTAATTTCCAAACTCCGAATTCTCTGCATTATATTCACACCACACATTGACCTCAGAAATGACATCTCCACTGCCTCCAGCCTTCTCGTTGCAACATTCATCACCCATGCTTCACACCCATATAAGAGTGTTGGTATAACTATACTCTCATACATTCCCTTCTTTACTTCCATGGACAAAGTTCTTTGTCTCCACAGACTCCGAGTGCACCACTCACTCTTTTCCCCTCATCAATTATATGATTCACCTCATCCTTCATAGACCCATCTGCTGACATATCCACTCCCAAATATCTGAATACATTCACCTCCTCCATACTCTCTCCCTCCAATCTGTTATCCAATCTTTCGTCACCTAATTATTTTGTTATCCTCATCACCTTACTCTTTCCTATATTCACTTTCAATTTTCTTCTTTTACATACCCTACCAAATTCATCCACCAACCTCTGCAACTTCTCTTCAGAATCTCCCAAAAGCACAGTGTCATCAGCAAAAAGCAACTGTGACAACTCCCACTTTGTATTTGATTCTTTATCTTTTAACCCCACACCTCTTGCCAAGACCCTAGCATTCACTTCTCTTACAACCCCATCTATAAATATATTGAACAACCACGGTGACATCACACATCCTTGTCTAAGGCCTACTTTTACGGGGAAATAGTCCCCCTCCGTCCTACACACTCTAACCTGAGCCTCACTATCCTCATAAAAGCTCTTCACTGCTTTCAGTAACCTACCTCCTATTCCATACACCTGCAACATCTGCCACATTGCCCCCCTATCCAACCTATCAAACGCCTTTTCCAAATCCATAAATGCCACAAAAACCTCTTTACCCTTATCTAAATACTGTTCACCTATATGTTTCACTGTAAATAACCCGCATAGAAGAGAGGAGCTTACGACGACGTTTCGGTCCGACTTGGACCGTCGTAAGCTTCTCTCTTCTATGTGCGGGTTGTGTATTGTTCCAGTCACGGTACTCTGTCTTTTTTTGTTATTTACATATATAGTTTACTGTCTTCCTTCAATTTGTATTGATAAAGCTACAATAAAGATACCCAGATTTTGCACATGTGTCTAATTCTTCATTTTGTCGGTACTGTCTACCATAAATGTACAACTGTTTCTATAAAATCATGTTATATATATTTTAGTTTACCTCTTCAGAATAGTTTCAATATTGAATACCTGAACAAACCATTAAGTTTACTTTTCATGCCGGCTAATTTGTAAATAGGAGGAGGAGAAAATGGTGAAATACTTTATGGTTAGTTGCAACCAATTTTCTAGGATATAACAAAACTGACAACTACAGAGAGCAAGTGGAAAACCTGCTATTGTCCTGTCAACAATGGGCTGCAATATGTGTTTAAAGATACACTTTTTTTCCGTTCGTTCCGAGTTTTTTTTCTGGTCAACTGCAGAGCAGTCAGAGGTAAACATGGTGAACGTTCCCAGCATGACAACTGTCATGGAGAGGAACGTTCCCAGCATGACAACTGTCATGGAGAGGAACGCTACCAGGAGAACATGGAATTCATCAGTGTTATTAGATTACTGCTCAACAAAAATAGGAAATACTCCAGAAGATGTGTTCACTATAACAGGTGACGTGCTTATTGTGTTCACTATAGCAGGTGACGTGCTTATTGTGTTCACTATAACAGGTGACGTGCTTATTGTGTTCACTATAACAGGTGACGTGCTTATTGTGTTCACTATAACAGGTGACGTGCTTATTGTGTTCACTATAACAAGTGACGTGCTTATTGTGTTCACTATAACAGGTGACGTGCTTATTGTGTTCACTATAACAAGTGACGTGCTTATTGTGTTCACTATAACAGGTGACGTACTTATTGTGCTAACTATAACAGGTGACGTGCTTATTGTGTTCATTATAGCAGGCGACGTGCTTATTGTGTTCACTATAACAGGTGACGTGCTTATTGTGTTCACTATTACAGGTGACGTGCTTATTGTGCTCACTATAACAGGTGACGTGCTTATTGTGTTCACTATAACAGGTGACGTGCTTATTGTGTTCACTATTACAGGTGACGTGCTTATTGTGCTCACTATAACAGGTGACGTGCTTATTGTGTTCACTATAACAAGTGACGTGCTTATTGTGTTCACTATAACAGGTGACGTACTTATTGTGCTAACTATCAGTGTTATTAGATTACTGCTCAACAAAAATAGGAAATACTCCAGAAGATGTGTTCACTATAACAGGTGACGTGCTTATTGTGTTCATTATAGCAGGCGACGTGCTTATTGTGTTCACTATAACAGGTGACGTGCTTATTGTGTTCACTATTACAGGTGACGTGCTTATTGTGCTCACTATAACAGGTGACGTGCTTACTGTGTTCACTATAACAAGTGACGTGCTTATTGTGTTCACTATAACAGGTGACGTA
Source organism: Cherax destructor (assembly GCA_009830355.1). Taxonomy (NCBI): domain Eukaryota; kingdom Metazoa; phylum Arthropoda; class Malacostraca; order Decapoda; family Parastacidae; genus Cherax; species Cherax destructor. The sequence goes on from WNWK01003711.1 coordinate 94,737, forward strand.
CTTATTGTGCTAACTATAACAGGTGACGTGCTTATTGTGTTCACTATAACAAGTGACGTGCTTATTGTGTTCACTATAACAAGTGACGTGCTTATTGTGTTCACTATAACAGGTGACGTGCTTATTGTGTTCACTATAACAAGTGATGGGCTTATTGTGTTCACTGTAACATGTGACGTGCTTATTGTGTTCACTATAAAAGGTGACGTGCTTTTTGTGTTCATTAGAACAGGTGACGTGCTTATTGTGTTCACTATAATAGGTGGCGTGCTTATTGTGTTCACTAGACAGATGACGTGGATGCAGTTGTCCTCCGCACATCAGGTGACTTGCAAGATATTCTCTTCAGTATAGCAGGTAACGTCTTCAGTATAGCAGGTAACGTCTTCAGTATAGCAGGTAACGTCTTCAGTATAGCAGGTAACGTCTTCAGTATAGCAGGAAACGTTCTTGTGTTTATTTTAGCAAGTTACGTGCTTGATCGTACGTTCACCGGTGAGTGTTTGTTATTACTCTGTTCAATAGAGTAGGTGATGTGCTTCGTTATATCATAACTTGAGCAGGTAACGTGCTTTTTTTTGTTCACTAGAGCGAGTGAAATGCTTACTGTTGTGTTAACTGCAACAGGGGATGTCATGTTGTGTTCATTTGAGCAACTGACGTGCTTAATGCTATGTTCTCTGCAGCATGTGACGTGCTTAGTGCTATGTTCTCTGGAGCATGTGACGTGCTTAGTGCTATGTTCTCTGGAGCATGTGACGTGCTTAGTGCTATGTTCTCTGGAGCATGTGACGTGCTTAATGCTAGGTTCTCTGGAGCATGTGACGTGCTTAGTGCTATGTTCTCTGGAGCATGTGACGTGCTTAGTGATATGTTCTCTGGAGCATGTGACGTGCTTAGTGCTATGTTCTCTGGAGCATGTGACGTGCTTAGTGCTATGTTCTCTGCAGCATGTAACGTGCTCAGTGATATGTTCTCTGGAGCATGTGATGTGCTCAGTGCTATGTTCTCTGGAGCATGTGACGTGCTTAATGCTAGGTTCTCTGGAGCATGTGACGTGCTCAGTGCTATGTTCTCTGGAGCATGTGACGTGCTCAGTGCTATGTTCTCTGGAGCATGTGACGTGCTTAATGCTAGGTTCTCTGGAGCATGTGACGTGCTTAGTGCTATGTTCTCTGGAGCATGTGACGTGCTTAGTGATATGTTCTCTGGAGCATGTGACGTGCTTAGTGCTATGTTCTCTGGAGCATGTGACGTGCTTAATGCTAGGTTCTCTGGAGCATGTGACGTGCTTAGTGCTATGTTCTCTGGAGCATGTGACGTGCTTAGTGCTATGTTCTCTGGAGCATGTGACGTGCTTAATGCTAGGTTCTCTGGAGCATGTGACGTGCTTAGTGCTATGTTCTCTGGAGCATGTGACGTGCTTAGTGCTATGTTCTCTGGAGCATGTGACGTGCTTGGTGATATGTTCTCTGCAGCATGTGACGTGCTTAATGCTAGGTTCTCTGGAGCATGTGACGTGCTTAGTGATATGTTCTCTGGAGCATGTGACGTGCTTAGTGACATGTTTTCTGCAGCATGTGACGTGCTTAGTGCTATGTTCTCTGGAGCATGTGACGTGCTTAGTGCTATGTTCTCTGGAGCATGTGACGTGCTTAGTGCTATGTTCTCTGGAGCATGTGACGTGCTTAATGCTAGGTTCTCTGGAGCATGTGACGTGCTTAGTGCTATGTTCTCTGGAGCATGTGACGTGCTTAATGCTAGGTTCTCTGGAGCATGTGACGTGCTTAGTGCTATGTTCTCTGGAGCATGTGACGTGCTTGGTGATATGTTCTCTGCAGCATGTGACGTGCTTAATGCTAGGTTCTCTGGAGCATGTGACGTGCTTAGTGCTATGTTCTCTGGAGCATGTGACGTGCTTAGTGATATGTTCTCTGGAGCATGTGACGTGCTTAGTGCTATGTTCTCTGGAGCATGTGACGTGCTTAGTGCTATGTTCTCTGCAGCATGTGACGTGCTTAGTGCTATGTTCTCTGGAGCATGTGACGTGCTTAGTGCTATGTTCTCTGCAGCATGTGACGTGCTTAGTGATATGTTCTCTGCAGCATGTGACGTGCTTAGTGCTATGTTCTCTGCAGCATGTGACGTGCTTAGTGCTATGTTCTCTGGAGCATGTGACGTGCTTAGTGCTATGTTATCTGTAGCATGTGACGTGCTTAGTGATATGTTCTCTGTAGCATGTGACGTGCTTAGTGATATGTTCTCTGTAGCATGTGACGTGCTTAGTGATATGTTCTCTGTAGCATGTGACGTGCTTGGTATGGCATTCAGGTGAGCAGGTGACGTTGCTTGGTGTTATGTTTACCATAGGTGACGTGCTTGGTCTTGTTTTGAGTACACCAGGTAATATGTGTTAAACACAGCAGGTGTTGCTTGGTGTTATATTCAGTACAACAAATTACGTGCCAGGTACCGTGTTCAGTATAGGAGTTGACGTATTTAGTGCTGTGTTGAGTATATCAGGTGACGTGCTTTGGTTGTACTGAGTACATTATGATACATTCTTTGTGCTGTGTTGAGTACACCAGGTGACGTACTTCAATGTTCACATCGCCATAACCACTTAACTAGCGATCCTACAAAGATCAAGCACTCAACAGAGCTAGGTGTTGTTCATGATCCGAGGACATGGCTTCCTACTAAATTTCATTATACCCCATTCCTTCATACTCATTTCTTTTATACGCAACCCCTTCACACTCGCACCTTCATATTCATTTCTTTCATACTTTCTTCTGGTGCAACTCTCCTCACTAATCTCATTATTACTTCTCCCAAGAATGAAATTCCGCGAGCAATTCATCTTCATTTGACATTTGCTCTTGTCACACGTATTTTATTGCGTACTGAAATATATTGTGCCCTAATTCATTTTGCGATAAATGGTAATATCCCTACATCAAGGTTCATCACATCATAGTATAGGAGACATTACAACACAGGTGTACTGGCCACGTTGTAGCAGCCACCTACAAAATTCTTTTTACCAGGTGATCGCGTCTCCCCAGTAGCTACCTGTTGTCTCCCCAGTAGCTACCTGTTGTCTCCCCAGTAGCTACCTGTTGTTTTCACCCCTGAAAGTTTTGTGTGTGTGTATGTGCGCGCTCATATATGGACCTGTGTATGTCTTGCAGTCACAAAAGACGAGAGCAAAAGAAATAGTAATATTTATTACATTTTTCATGGAGGTGGACAATTAGATTAAGAATCGGTCTGTCATTTACACGCAATATAATGTTCACACATATGCTTATTCTGCTACATAACTGAAAAAAAATTATTATAGATAAGTAGGACTAAACTTTTCATTGAATAACGATATATGGGTGACTTGGTCTAAGTTCATGGCTATTTTAGTGGGTGTAATTACAGGGCTCAGATTTCTCTGTCTCGTTCTGAAATTCTTTCACCGTGAAAGTCTCGACCGTAGTTTCAAAAGACATAATTCCAATCTAGCAAGGTGGCCTGGGACCTTTAGTAGACAGACGGATGTCTGCCTACTGGATGGGATTGATGTAGGAAGCTAGAGGCTCACCTTTGTGAAGGACACACACATACACACACACACACACACACAATACAGGAGAGTACATATTCAGGCAAATGTAGATGGAACATTGTCTCAAAGTATAACAAAAAGTGTCAGGTTAGGTGGTTTAGATTAAGGCTGCTGCTTTGATAAGTGATGTAACAATATTGGAAAAATTCGTTAGAGAAAAGTGGGTTCAACATAATAATGGAAACAATTTGAATTTCAGTCTACAACATCCTGTAATTATTATCTGTCAAGTTATTATAGGAGAATTTCTTGAATAAAGAAATGAATAAAAAATCAAAACTATCAGAAAACTTTTGCATCAAGAATAAATATCACTACATGCAGAATACGCCTATCTAGTAGATGGGTTAAGTGCCTACCATTTAAGGATCATTGGTATATCTGAAATATCACTGTTTGGTTACGTGCCCCACGTGAAGTACGCCTTGACATAGTATGGGTGTATGCTGACCATTTAAGGATCTTGGGTGTTGACTGGAAAGTCTCACTGTTTGGTTCGGCCACCACGTGAAAGACACCTTGACATGTTTTTTGTGAAGTTTCTGCCTGGTGTATACCTGACTACTCTGGGTTTGGCTCTACTCTCATCTCCTGATCAGGACGATGCCATCCTGGAGTACTAGTTAACACTAGACATACAAAGATCACAATGTTATGAAACTTAGTAATATTAAAAAAGCAAATATTACGGATTCATATATGGTAATATCAAGGATACAAAGATAACGCTGTTATGTTTAGATATATTATAGTTATAAATGTTTCGCTTTTACATAATAACACCAATGATATGAAGAATACAATGTTTAACACAATAACGTCTGAAATAGATGCAAAATAAGGAAATTACACAGAAACATACAAAGATCACACTTGCATGTGAATGAAAATGCAGAAAAAACTCAAATAAGAACATAAAAACCTATGACATTTAAATAAACGAATTAAAAAACAATAAGTGGCTTCTCCATGGTAGTTTAGGTAGAGGAGTTCTTCTCTTCTGTCTGGACTATGTTTCTAGCCTGCCCGGGCGGATGTATTTACTGGGCGCAGATTTCTGTGTGTCCTCCCCAGTAATTACATCTTCTTGTATATATTGATATTTAAACACTTGTGTTGCAATATCATATATGGGCAGTGCTTCATGGGGTTGCCGCATTTGACAAGTTAAGTTCCTCTCTGAGGAAATGCTGTGTTTGGGGTTCACAGCTCTCAACGTCCCCCTCAAATGATAAAAGCTTAATTCCATTTTTTCCTTTTATTATATGACAGTATTTTGCTAAACTAGTGGGAGTATAGAACATATTTCACACATTGTCAAGGAGTGCAAACACTGACTGATCGAACCCTCGTAACATAAAAGTTTATACTGAAAAGTGTCTTGCAAATTGTATTCTGCATTGCCTTTTTTCATACTTATAACAAGAGAGCACAGTATTACTGAGACCTGATGTGTTGCAATTAATTATTCAACATTCACTTTTCTGAATCACTTAGGAACACTTAATTAACTACAAGTCCATTTAGAAATAATTGATCTTCATAACTTTAACATGTTTCTCTCAGAGTTTATTAAAGGCTGTTATTTACACATTCTTATTTGTCTGCACTTCCATGTACGAGCGAACATTCACCCTCGTGAATCTCAACAAGTAAACGATTTAGTGACTTAGTAAGTTTAATCCATGAATGGTCTATTGTTCCCTCCACTCCTGTTACTTTGATTCATTCATTATACCATGAATGGTCTATTGTTCCCTCCACTCCTGTTACTTTGATTCATTCATTATACCATGAATGGTCTATTGTTCCCTCCACTCCTGTTACTTTGATTCATTTTATACCGAATGGTCATTGTTATCACTCCTGACTTTGATTCGATTCATATATGAAGGTCTATTGTTCCCTCCTTTTATTACAATCCCTGTCGAGTGCCTTCTCTCACTTCCTGTCAAAATCAGCTGAAATATCGAAATTTGTGATTACCGGAAAGTTGAGGATAACGCAATGTTACATCGGTTCCTGGACATCTGACCAAACGGACCAAAAAGATGTCACCGAACGGACAAACATCACGGCAATCATCACAACATGTTTAAAAATAATAAACAATATTAAGAAACCCACAAAATAACAAACCTAACCTAACCTAACTAAGCCTAACCTAACGTAATCTGACGGCATAATGTCCGTTCTGCCAATTGTCTTTCGGTCAAATATCTGTCAGCCAAGTGTCCATCGGTCATCTTTTCAGCCACAGTTACAGCATACCTGAGCAGCAGTGACTGGGAGGACAGCACAGCCACTGTTACAGCATACCTGAGCAGCAGTGACTGGGAGGACAACACAGCCATAGTTACATGCATACCTGAGCAGAAGTGAATGAGAGGACAACACAGCCAAGTTACAGCATACCTGAGCAGCAGTGACTGGGAGGACAACACACCAAGTTACACATACCTGAGCAGAGTGATGAGAGGACAATACAGCCATAGTTACATCATACCTGAGCAGCAGTGACTGAGAGGACAACACAGCCACAGTTACATCATACCTGAGCAGCAGTGACTGGGAGGACAACACAGCCACAGTTACAGCATACCTGAGCAGCAGTGACTGGGAGGACAACACAGCCACAGTTACATCATACCTGAGCAGCAGTGACTGAGAGGACAACACAGCCACAGTTACAGCATACCTGAGCAGCAGTGACTGAGAGGACAACACAGCCATAGTTACAGCATACCTGAGCAGCAGTGACTGGGAGGACAACACAGCCACAGTTACAGCATACCTGAGCAGCAGTGACTGGGAGGACAACACAGCCACAGTTACAGCATACCTGAGCAGCAGTGACTGGGAGGACAGCACAGCCATAGTTACAGCATACCTGAGCAGCAGTGACTGAGAGGACAACACAGCCATAGTTACAGCATACCTGAGCAGCAGTGACTGGGAGGACAACACAGCCACAGTTACAGCATACCTGAGCAGCAGTGACTGAGAGGACAGCACAGCCATAGTTACAGCATACCTGAGCAGCAGTGACTGAGAGGACAGCACAGTCATAGTTACAGCATACCTGAGCAGCAGTGACTGGGAGGACAACACAGCCATAGTTACATCATACCTGAGCAGCAGTGACTGGGAGGACAACACAGCCACAGTTACAGCATACCTGAGCAGCAGTGACTGGGAGGACAACACAGCCACAGATACAGCATACTTGAGCAGCAGTGACTAGCAGAACAACACAGTAATAGTTACAGCATACGTGAGCAGCAGTGACTGGGAGGACACCATAGCCAAGTTACAGCATACCTGAGCAGCAGTGACTGGGAGGACAACACAGCCACAGTTACAGCATACCTGAGCAGCAGTGACTGGGAGAACAACACAGCCATAGTTACAGCATACCTGAGCAGCAGTGACTGGGAGAACAACACAGCCACAGTTACAGCATACCTGAGCAGCAGTGACTGGGAGGACAACACAGCCACAGTTACAGCATACCTGAGCAGCAGTGACTGGGAGGACAACACAGCCACAGTTACAGCATACCTGAGCAGCAGTGACTGGGAGGACAACACAGCCACAGTTACAGCATACCTGAGCAGCAGTGACTGGGAGGACAACACAGCCACAGTTACAGCATACCTGAGCAGCAGTGACTGGGAGGACAACACAGCCACAGTTACAGCATACCTGAGCAGCAGTGACTGGGAGGACACACAGCCACAGTTACAGCATACCTGAGCAGCAGTGACTGGGAGGACAACACAGCCACAGTTACAGCATACCTGAGCAGCAGTGACTGGGAGGACAACACAGCCACAGTTACAGCATAACTGAGCAGCAGTGACTGGGAGGACAGCACAGCAACAGTTACAGCATACCTGAGCAGCAGTGACTGAGAGGACAACACAGCCACAGTTACAGCATACCTGAGCAGCAGTGACTGGGAGGACAACACAGCCACAGTTACAGCATACCTGAGCAGCAGTGACTGGGAGGACAACACAGCCACAGTTACAGCATACCTGAGCAGCAGTGACTGGGAGGACAACACAGCCACAGTTACAGCATACCTGAGCAGCAGTGACTGGCAAGACAACACAGCCAAGTTACAGCATACCTGAGCAGCAGTGACTGGGAGACAACACAGCCACAGTTACAGCATACCTGAGCAGCAGTGACTGGAGACAACACAGCCAAGACACATCCCTGACAGCTGACTGGAGACAACAGCCAAGTTACAGCATACCTGAGCAGCAGTGACTGGCAAGACAACACCACCTGAGTGAACGTGTCGCTCATATGTTATCCGAATGATAGTGACAGGAAGTACAGTGTCACCTGAATGATAGTGACAGAGAGTACATTGTCACCTGAATGATAGTGACAGAGAGTACAGTGTCACCTGAATGATAGTGACAGAGAGTACAGTGTCACCTGAATGATAGTGACAGGAAGTACAGTGTCACCTGAATGAAAGTGTCGGAGTACAATGTCACCTGAATGATAGTGACAGAGAGTACAATGTCACCTGAATAATAGTGACAGAGAGTACAGTGTCATCTGAATGATAGTGACAGAGAATACAGTATCACCGGAATGATAACGACAATGAGTACAGTGTCACGTAAATGATAGTGACATGGAGTACAGTGTCACCTGAATGATAGTGACAGTGCACTTGAATGATAGTGACAGGAGAACAGTGTAACTTGAATAATAGGGATAGAGAGTACAGTGTCACCTGAATGATAGTGACAGTGCACCTGACTGGTAGTGACAGGGAGTACAGTGCCACTTGAATGATAGTGACAGGAAGTACAATGTCATCTGAATGATAGTGACGGAGTACAATGTCACCTGAATGATAATGACAGACTACAGTGTCACCAGAATAAGAAAGTATAGCACTACATGAAGTATTGGAGACAGTGGTACGCTGTCACCATTCAGTAAGAAAACTACAACTGCAGTTAAGTCATTTATATGTACGTTTCACTATACATTGAACTCAATGATGAGTAAAAATATTGGACAAATAAAGGAATTCTGATGATCCACAGGAGTACAATGGTGTCCTTTTTCTTATTATTTCTGGATGTGACCCACTACAGCTTGCTAACACCGCAAAATGAACCTGAGGCAATAAGTCTAAGGCGACGTTCCAGGTACCTATCTTCTAGCAGGTAAACAATGGCAGCTGGTGTACAGTGACCTATATCGTGCGTCTTACCTTCTCCATCATTTTCCTCAAACCGAATGAGAGGAATCCGAATGAGATGCATTTTGATTCCAGAGGGACTGAGAGAGAGGCACACATCAATAAACGTAACTTTGAGCAGTAACCTAAAGCCATCAAAATGCCCATCCGTAGGTCGGTACCTTAATATGCAAACCTCAAGTACGTGAATGGTATATGATACCGATAAGATGAGGATTTGAATAAATGGTTAAGAAAACCGAAACGTTGATAAATGAGACATTCTCGAAATATTTGGGTATCTATATTCTGGAAACGTTTCGCCACACAGTGGCTCCTTCAGTTAAATGCAGAAAAAGGTGGAATAAAAGGAGGATCTTGAGGCAATCAGTCCCTCAGCCTTAGGTCGATGCGTTCAGTCCATCAGTTTTGTCAAGATATAACCTGGGTTACTGAAGCTGGTAAATATCTCTTCACGTAACATTTCTCTCTCACTCACATGCATAAACTGTAATCCTAAACAAAAACATAACTAACAAGAACAAGAGGCAAATGAAAGGCGTATAGAGTTGCATTGAATAAAGTTTTCTGTTATATACATTACAAGGCCCAGGAGCTGTAACTCAACACAGTAAGAGGAGTGAATATTAAAATGGTACACATCTTTCTCAATACATTCATAAGAGCCAGGAGCTATATCTTAACACACTCGAAATATCAAGAAAATGGGGACCAACATCCTTAATACGAAGCTTCTAAAGTTTTCCAAAGACTAATTATAGCACAAAAAAGAACCAAGAGTTCATGTGCAATGCAAACCCAGGAGCCAGAGTTCAATACCCTCAGAATGCTAATGAATTATAACTTAGCACAGGTATGAGCCCCAGGAGCTGGAGATCACGGTGAAAAAACACTTAAAATTTGAAAGCTATCTACAAACCATTATGGTGACATCTAGATTTAGAAAGGACGTATGTAAGTACTGGTTTTATAGATTTAGAAAGGACGTAGGTAAGTACTGGTTTTATAGATTTACAAAGGACGTAAGTAATAAGTACTGGTTTTATAGATTTACAAAGGACGTAGGTAAGTACTGGTTTTATAGATTTAGAAAGGACGTTTCATAAAAAGGAGAATAGTGAAGAACAGGAGGAGTTTGAGGTAATCAGTCCTCAGCCTTGAGTCGATGTAATCAGTTCATCAATCTTGAAAAGAATACAGCATAAGTACGAAGAAATAGCTTATATACTGCAGATAGTATATAAGCCACTTATGCTGTATTCGATTTTCGTTCTGCCGATTATATTGGACTTAGGGAACACCTGTCTAATCTCTATTGGGGTAATGTAGCTAATAATTTTATTGACAATGATCATACTTAAGATTACGAAGGCATCTACGTTTATGATTTTTTCTTAATAATGTACAATGTGCTCAGAGTATATATATTTCCAAGAGAGAAATTAAATCAGATAATAACGATCCTAAATGGGTTAACAGGAGGCTAAAGCATCTATTAGAGGAGAAAAGAGGAATTTATAGGCGCATCAAAAGAGATGTTAACCGTATTGACCAATATGTTCAGTTTAGAGAAGTAAAAAGGGATTAGAAAGTCTAAACATGACAATGAAATTAGAGTTGCTAATGAATCAAAGACTAATCCAAAAGGGTTCTTTCAAGTGTACAGGACGAAGGTGAGGGAAAAAGTAGGACCTCTGAAAATTGGGAATTAGGCAACTGACGGATAAAAAAGTGGAAATATGTTCTCTATTTTATGATAATTTTTTGTCAGTCTTTACACAAGAAGACGTAAATGAGATTCCAGAAAATAGCATTTTTTTAAGTTCCTGAAGAATTCAAATTAACTATGTCACGAGGGACATGGTTATCAGATAGATAAACTGAAACAAAATGAGTCCCCGGGACCTGACGAGTTGTTTTCCATGGTACTTGCTAATGTAGTTTTTATATTCAAATCAGGGGCTAAGTCCATTCCATTAAATTATCGTCCAATAAATCTGACGTTTATAGCAGGTAAATTATTAGAATTAATTATAGCTGATATTATTAGAGGTCACATTGAAGAGCATAATTTGATTAATGAATCTCAGCATGGGTTCACGAGAGGTCGTTCCTGCCTGACAAATTTACTAACGTTCTTCAATAAAACATTTGAGGCAGTAGACAGTGATAAAGAATATGACATTGTTTATTTGGATTTCAGTAAAGCCTTCGATAGGATCAGATCAATGGTATTGAACCCAAGAGGAGCACCAAGGAGAGTGCTGTTGGCTGGATCAATGGCTCGTGCTCCTGATAAAACAGCACTAATATTCTGGATCATCTGTCGATTGGTAGAAACTATTTCACATTTGGTGGGGTTTAAAAATAGGCCCAGGCTCTCTCCCATGTCTTTAATTTTTCTGATGTCCTCTAGGAGAGATTCTGTAGTGCCAGTTAGGGTACCATCATCCATGAACCAGATATTGAGCTCATTGGAGAGCACAGAAGTGCTCTCCAATGAACTTAAATGACTATATCATATATGGACAATATATATATATATAATATATATATATATATATATATATATATATATATATATATATATATATATATATATATATATATATATATATATATGCAAGAAAACCACTATGAAAAAATAGAAGAATTCCAAGCGCTTTCGTGACTACTCACATTATCAAGGAACTATAACAGGAAACCTGACAAGAAGGGCTTATATAAGGGGCGAGACTACACCTCACAGTCACATCACACTAACAAAGACTACACCTCACAGTAGCGTAACATCTCACGACTCTGTGAAGAGGAACATAAGAAAGGACCTGAAACTCTTCCCAAGAATTAAGATTAGTCCAATTTATCATTAAATTCTTCCCAAATTTTATTATTTATAAATGAATCCAATTTATATAAACCAAAAGAAATATTCATATTATTTTCAAAACTGCTTTTATGAAACATGATTCTATTATATTTCTCTCAACCATGGACTTGCTTGATACAACCTTCTCAGCATTTTGAAAATCAATTGGATGGTTAAAATCTCTCACATGAATAAATAGAGCATTAGAATCTTGTCCAGTTCTAATGCTATATTTATGTTGTTTTAATCTTAGTTCAAGACTTTTACCAGTTTGACCATAATAAACTTTATCGCATATTTTACAGGGAATCTTATAGACACATCCGTCAGCATTTTGGGAGGAATTTTTATCAAAAGTCTTTTTACTGTATCAAGATTTTTAAATACAACTTTGATATTAAAATTCTTAAGAAAGGAAGGCATATCAACCAAGTTTTCATGGTAAGGGAGAACCAACATATTTTTGGTTGAATAAGGTTGGTTGTCCCTTTTGGATTGTAAAAGTATTCCTAGCTATTTTAAAAGATTTATCAATTATGTTTCTTGGGTATTTTAAATCATTAGCTATTTCATAAATTTTAGAGATTTCTTCATCTATGAACTCTGGACTACAAATAAGTAAAGCTCTCAAAAACATTGAAGGAAAAACCGACACTTTAACTTTATCTTGATGTGAAGAGTAATAGTGTACATAGGAACAATTATTTGTAGGTTTTCTGTAAATTTTAAATTTAAAATCAATGTTACCCTTAATAATAAAAACATCTAGGAAGGGCAATGAGTTATTTACTTCAAATTCAACAGTAAAATTTATAGAATGAGCTAAGCTATTTAATTTAACAAGGAAATGGTTTATATCTACATTCTTAGGCATAAGGCACAAAATATCATCAACATATCTATACCACGTAGCTCTATTGGGAAGGATAGTGTTAAGCAATCTTGTTTCGAAAAATTCCATATATAAGTTAATAAGAACAGGTGAAAGGGGATTTCCCATTGCCATACCAAACTTCTGAGTGTAAAACTCATCATTAAATACAAATTTTGCATCAACAATACAAAGTTTAATAAGTTTAATGATAGTAGGAACTGGCAATGATAAATCATAATTAACCAGTTCTTCAGATAAGAAACTTAGTAAATCATCAACTGGAACTTTTGTAAACAAGGAGGTAACACCAAAACTAACCATATTGAAATCATTTAAATCAGTCAAGGTGCTTAATTTATCAACTAAATTTAAGTTGTTTTTAACATTAAAATTAGAAATTTTCCCAACAATTGGGCTCAAAATATCAACAAGCCATTTAGAAAGTTTATAAGAAACTGAACCTATAGAGCTAATAATTGGTCTAACATGATTACCAGGTTTGTGTGTTTTTATTAATCCATACATATAAGGTAAAGATGGATTAGTGGAAGTAAATTTTTTAATTAATTCATCTTTGCCCTTCAATAGATGTTTTATTGTTTTATTGAAATTGCTGTTGACAGTTTCTAAGGGATTCTTTCTAAGTTTAGAATAGGTTTCAAAATAATCTAGGAGGTTATTCATTTTATCTTGGTAATCGGTTTCTTTCATAATTACAATTGCAATAATTTTATCTGCTTTAGTAAGACGCAAATTTGTATTATTCAAAAGTGAAACATAAGACTTAAAAAATCATTGAGGGCAATTGGGAATATTTTGTTTTAACATTGAGCTATATACCATCCCCTTACTAATATTCATCAATTATGTTTCTTGGGTATTTTAAATCATTAGCTATTTCATAAATTTTAGAGATTTCTTCATCTATGAACTCTGGACTACAAATACGTAAAGCTCTCAAAAACATTGAAGAAAAAACCGACACTTTAACTCTATCTTGATGTGAAGAGTAATAGTGTACATAGGAACAATTATTTGTAGGTTTTCTGTAAATTTTAAATTTAAAATCAATGTTACCCTTAATAATAAAAACATCTAGGAAGGGCAATGAGTTATTTACTTCAAATTCAACAGTAAAATTTATAGAATGAGCTAAGCTATTTAATTTAACAAGGAAATGGTTTATATCTACATTCTTAGGCATAAGGCACAAATATCATCAACATATCTATACCACTTAGCTCTATTGGGAAGGATAGTGTTAAGCAATCTTGTTTCGAAAAATTCCATATATAAGTTACTAAGAACAGGTGAAAGAGGATTTCCCATTGCCATACCAAACTTCTGAGTGTAAAACTCATCATTAAATACAAATTTTGCATCAACAATACAAAGTTTAATAAGTTTAATAATAGTAGGAACTGGCAATGGTAAATCATAATTAACCAGTTCTTCAGATAAGAAACTTAGTAAATCATCAACTGGAACTTTTGTAAACAAGGAGGTAACATCAAAACTAACCATATTGAAATCATTTAAATCAGTCAAGGTGCTTAATTTATCAACTAAATCTAAGTTGTTTTTAACATTAAAATTATAAATTTTTCCAACAATTGGGCTCAAAATATCAACAAGCCATTTAGAAACTTTATAAGAAACTGAACCTATAGAGCTAATAATTGGTCTAACAGGATTACCAGGTTTGTGTGTTTTTATTAATCCATACATATAAGGTAAAGATGGATTAGTGGAAGTAAATTTTTTAATTAATTCATCTTTGCCCTTCAATAAATGTTTTATTGTTTTATTGAAATTGCTGTTGACAGTTTCTAAGGGATTCTTTCTAAGTTTAGAATAGGTTTCAAAATCATCTAGGAGGTTATTCATTTTATCTTGGTAATCGGTTTCTTTCATAATTACAATTGCATTAATTTTATCTGCTTTAGTAAGACGCAAATTTTTATTATTCAAAAGTGAATCATAAGACTTAAAAAATCTTTGAGGGCAATTGGGAATATTTTGTTTTAACATTGAGCTATATACCATAAATATAGCATTAGAACTGGACAAGATTCTAATGCTCTATTTATTCATGTGAGAGATTTTAATCATCCAATTGATTTTCAAAATGCTGAGAAGGTTGTATCAAGCAAGTCCATGGTTGAGAGAAATATAATAGAATCATGTTTCATTAAAAGCAGTTTTGAAAATAATATGAATATTTCTTTTGGTTTATATAAATTGGATTCATTTATAATTAATAAAATTTGGGAAGAATTTAATGATAAATTGGACTAATCTTAATTCTTGGGAAGAGTTCCAGGTCCTTTCTTATGTTCCTCTTCACAGAGTCGTGAGATGTTACGCTACTGTGAGGTGTAGTCTTTGTTAGTGTGATGTGACTGTGAGGTGTAGTCTGCCCTTATATAAGCCCTTCTTGTCATGTTTCCTGTTATAGTTCCTTGATAATGTGAGTAGTCACGAAGCGCTTGGAATTCTTCTATTTTTCATAGTGGTTTTCTTGCATATTTTGATATCACCTGTTTACTGTGATCTTTTTGCATATATATATATATATATATATATATATAGTCTGCGATTAGGTAAAACTTGCGATTTTGGCTTAAATAGCAGCTCACCTTGCCATATAAGACAAGTGAAAATTTGTGTATGCAATAATTTCGCCAAAATCATTCTGAACATAACGAAAAAATATATTTCATTGTGTTTGTTTATTATTAAATTAATGTTAACGTATCTAAAATATATTTAGTTGGGTTAGGCTAAATTAAATTGCGCTTGTTGTAATAAGGTTAGGTAGGTTTTCAAAGTTTCTCTTGATACAAAATTATAAATTCTTACATTAACATAAATGAAAAAAATATATCTTTAAACGTATAAGAGAATTTTTTAGAAAGGACTTAATTTTAGATGAGTTCTTGCTAATTGACCAGTTTTCCTAATGACGACATAATATATATATATATATATATATATATATATATATATATATATATATATATATATATATATACACAATATATATATATACACAATATATACACAAATTTTCACTTGTCTTATATGGCAAGGTGAGCGTTGCTATTTAAGCCAAAATCGCAAGTTTTTACCTAATCGCACGACATATATATATATATATATATATATATATATATATATATATATATATATATATATATATATATATATATATATATATTTATTAACACATCGGCCGATTCCCACCAAGGCAGGGTGGCCCGAAAAGAAAAACTTTCATCATCATTCACTCCCTCACTGTCTTGCCAGAGGGTGCTTTACACTACAGTTATAAAACTGCAACATTAACACCTCCTTCAGAGTGCAGACACTGTACTTCCCATCTCCAGGACTCAAGTCCGGCCTGCCGGTTTCCCTGAATCCCTTCATAAATGTTACTTTGCTCACACTCCAACAGCACGTCAAGAATTAAAAACCATTTGTCTCCATTCACTCCTATCAAATACGCTCACACATGCTTGCTGGAAGTCCAAGCTCCTCGCACACAAAACCTCCTTTGCCCTCTCCCTCCAGCCTTTCCTAGGCCGACCCCTACCCCGCCTTCCCTCCACTACAGATTTATACACTCTCGAAGTCCTTCTGCCTCGTTCCATTCACTCTACATGTCCGAACCACCTCAACAACCCCTCCTCAGCTCTCTGGATAATAGTTTTGGTAATCCCGCACCTCCTCCTAATTTCCAAACTCCGAATTCTCTGCATTATATTCACACCACACATTGACCTCAGACTGCCTCCAGCCTTCTCCTCGTTGCAACATTCATCACCCATGCTTCACACCCATATAAGAGTGTTGGTATAACTATACTCTCATACATTCCCATCTTTACTTCCATGGACAAAGTTCTTTGTCTCCACAGACTCCGAAGTGCACCACTTACCCTTTTCCCCTCATCAATTCTATGATTCACCTCATCCTCCAAAGACCCATCTGCTGACATGTCCACCCCCAAATATCCAATCTTTCGTCACCTAATCTTTTTGTTATCCTTATCACCTTACTCTTTCCTATATTAACTTTCAATTTTCTTCTTTTACATACCCTACCAAATTCATCCACCAACCTCTGCAACTATATATATATATATATATATATATATATATATATATATATATATATATATATATATATATATATATATAATATATAATATATATATATATATATATATATATATATATATATATATATATATATATATATATATATATGTCATTAGGTAAAACTGGTCAATTAGCAAGAACTCATCTAAAATTAAGTCCTTTCTAAAATTTTCTCTTATACATTTAAAGATATATTTTTTTCATTTATGTTAATGTAAAAATTTATAATTTTGTACTAAGAGAAACTTTGAAAACCTACTTAACCTTATTACAACAAACGCAATTTAATTTAGCCTAACCCAACTAAATATATTTTAGATGAGTTAACATTAATTTAATAATAAACAAACACAATGAAATATATTTTTTTCTTTATGTTCAGAATGATTTTGGCGAAATTATTGCATACACAAATTTTCACTTGTCTTATATGGCAAGGTGAGCGTTGCTATTTAAGCCAAAATCGCAAGTTTTACCTAATCGGCACGACATATATATATATATATATATATATATATATATATATATATATATATATATATATATATATATATATATATATATATATATATATATATATATATATATATATATATATATATATATATTTATTAACACATCGGCCGATTCCCACCAAGGCAGGGTGGCCCGAAAAGAAAACTTTCATCATCATTCACTCCTCACTGTCTTGCCAGAGGGTGCTTTACACTACAGTTATAAAACTGCAACATTAACACCCCTCCTTCAGAGTGCAGACACTGTACTTCCATCTCCAGGACTCAAGTCCGGCCTGCCGGTTTCCCTGAATCCTTCATAAATGTTACTTTGCTCACACTCCAACAGCACGTCAAGAATTAAAAACCATTTGTCTACATTCACTCCTATCAAATACGCTCACACATGCTTGCTGGAAGTCCAAGCCCCTCGCACACAAAACCTCCTTTGCCCTCTCCCTCCAGCCTTTCCTAGGCCGACCCCTACCCCGCCTTCCCTCCACTACAGATTTATACACTCTCGAAGTCCTTCTGCCTCGTTCCATTCACTCTACATGTCCGAACCACCTCAACAACCCCTCCTCAGCTCTCTGGATAATAGTTTTGGTAATCCCGCACCTCCTCCTAATTTCCAAACTCCGAATTCTCTGCATTATATTCACACCACACATTGACCTCAGACTGCCTCCAGCCTTCTCCTCGTTGCAACATTCATCACCCATGCTTCACACCCATATAAGAGTGTTGGTATAACTATACTCTCATACATTCCCATCTTTACTTCCATGGACAAAGTTCTTTGTCTCCACAGACTCCGAAGTGCACCACTTACCCTTTTCCCCTCATCAATTCTATGATTCACCTCATCCTCCAAAGACCCATCTGCTGACATGTCCACCCCCAAATATCCAATCTTTCGTCACCTAATCTTTTTGTTATCCTTATCACCCTACTCTTTCCTATATTAACTTTCAATTTTCTTCTTTTACATACCCTACCAAATTCATCCACCAACCTCTGCAACTTCTCTTCAGAATCTCCCAAAAGCACAGTGTCATCAGCAAAAAGCAAATGTGACAACTCCCACTTTGTATTTCAATCTTTATCTTTTAACCCCACACGTCTTGCCAAGACCCTCGCATTCACTTCTCTTACAACCCCATCTATAAATGTATTGAACAACCACGGTGACATCACACATCCTTGTCTAATGCCCACTTTTACTGGGAAATAGTCCCCCTTCCTCCTACACACTCTAACCTGAGCCTCGCTATCCTCATAAAAACTCTTCACTGCTTTCAGTAACCTACCTCCTATTCCATACACTTGCAACATCTGCCACATTGCCCCCCTATCCACCCTATCATATGCCTTTTCCAAATCCATAAATGCCACAAAAATCTCTTTACCCTTATCCAAATACTGTTCATCTATATGTTTCACTGTAAACACTTGGTCTACACACCCCATACCTTTCCTAAAGCCCACTTGTTCATCTGCTATCCTGCTTTCTGTCTTACTCCTAATTCTTTCAATAATAACTCTTCCATACACTTTACTAGGTACACTCAACAGACTTATTCCCCTATAATTTTTTCACTCTCTTTTATCCCCTTTGCCTTTATACAAAGGAACTATACACGCTCTCTGCCAATCCCTAGGTACCTTACCCTCTTCCATACATTTATTAAATAATAGCACCAACCACTCCAAAACTATATCCCCACCTGCTTTTAACATTTCTATCTTTATCCCATCAATCCCAGCTGCCTTACCCCCTTTCATTCTACCCACTGCCTCACTAACTTCCCCCACACTCACAACTGGCTCTTCCACACTCCTACAAGGTGTTATTCCTCCTTGCCCAATACACGAACTCACAGCTTCCCTGTCTTCATCAACATTTAACAACTTTTCAAAATATTCCCTCCAACTTCCCGATACCTCTAACACTCCATATAATAACTCTCCTCTCCTATTTTTAACTGTCAAATCCATTTGTTCCCTAGGCTTCCTCAACTTATTAATCTCACTCCAAAACTTTTTCTTATTTTCAACAAAATTTGTTGATAACATCTGACCCACTCTCTCATTTGCTCTCTTTTTATATTGCTTCACCACTCTCTTAACCTCTCTTCTTCTCTCCATGTACTTTTCCCTCCTTGTATCACTTCTACTTTGTAAATACCTCTCATATGCTTACTTTTTCTCTTTACATCATCATTCCACCAATCGCTTTTCTTCCCTCCCGCACCCATTTTCCTGTAACCACAAACTTCTGCTCAACACTCTAACACTACATTTTTAAACCTACCCCATACATCTTCGACCCCATTGCCTACACTCTCACTAGCCCATCTGTCCTCCAATAGTTGTTTATATCTTACCCTAACTGCCTCCTCTTTTAGTTTATAAACCTTCACCTCTCTCTTACTTACTGCTTCTATCCCATCTATCCCATCTATCTTTTACTCCCACTGTAGCTATAACTAAAAAGTGATCTGATATATCTGTGGCTCCTCTACAAACATGTAACTACTGTCATTACGCCCTACATCATATCTTGTATACTTATTTATCCTCTTTTTTTAAATTACGTATTACCTATAACTAAACCCCTTTCTATACAAAGTTCAATCAAAGGGCTCCCATTATCATTTACACCTGGCACCCCAAACTTACCTACCACACCCTCTCTACATGTTTCTCCTACTTTAGCATTTAGGTCCCCTACTTGCTTCATTCGCTTAACATCTCCCAAAATCTCTCATATATATATGTCGTGCCGATTAGGTAAAACTTGCGATTTTGGCTTAAATAGCAACGCTCACCTTGCCATATAAGACAAGTGAAAATTTGTGTATGCAATAATTTCGCCAAAATCATTCTGAACATAACGAAAAAGATATATTTCATTGTGTTTGTTTATTATTAAATTAATGTTAACGTATCTAAAATATATTTAGTTGGGTTAGGCTAAATTAAATTGCGCTTGTTGTAATAAGGTTAGGTAGGTTTTCAAAGTTTCTCTTGGTACAAAATTATAAATTCTTACATTAACATAAATGAAAAAAATATATCTTTAAACGTATAAGAGAAAATTTTAGAAAGGACTTAATTTTAGATGAGTTCTTGCTAATTGACCAGTTTTACCTAATCGGCACGACATATATATATATATATATATATATATATATATATATATATATATATATAAAATATATATATATATATATATATATATATATATATAAAATCTATAATAATATTGATTTTATAGATTTTTAATATGTCCCATTGTGCATATAAGATAACAAGTTAAACTTTGAAGTTCAGTGTTCATATATACGTGATTTTCTCAGTGTGTATATATATATATATATATATATATATATATATATATATATATATATACACTGAGAAAATCACGTATATATGAACACTGAACTTCGAAAGTTTAACTGTTATCTTATATGCACAATGGGACATATTAAAAATCTATAAAATCAATATTATTATAGATTTTTTTTATTATTTTTCAAAAAAATACATGAAACAGTAAAAAGCTGAGAAAAATTTGCTAAAATGCTATTTTATTGCATATTTCGACGTTTTAGAGCGGTATAAATGCTTTTCTGACAAAACTCATTTTTTAGCTAAAATACTTAGATTATCAAACTTTTAAACAAAATTTCTACTGATATTGAAATTTACAGGAAAAGTAAGGGAAATTTTATGATTTTTTTTTTTGAGGAAGTTTATTCATAGGTATATTATATCTAAAAAATTAGTTTTTCAGAAAATCCTTGAAAAAGCCTTGAATCGTCAAAAAATGCAGTAAAATAACGATTTAAATACTTAGATTATCAAACTTTTAAATAGAATTTCTACTGCAATTTAAATATGTGGGAAAAAAAAAAAGCGAAATTTTATGATTTTTTTTTTTGAGGAAGCTTACTCATAGGTATATTTTAACTAAAAAAATAGTTTTTCAGAAAATCCTTGAAAATGCCTTGAAAAACAAAAAATGCAATAAAATAAAGTTTTATATAATTTTTTAATATTTATAAATTATTTACATATTTTAAAATATCCCATTAAAAATCTATAAAATCAATATTATTATGTAATATTTTATATTATTTTTCAAAACAATGTGCTAAAATGGTATTTTATTGCATATATCGACGTTTTAGAGCGGTTTGAGTGCTTTTCTGACAAAACTCATTTTTTAGCTAAAATACTTAGATTATCAAACTTTTAAACAGAATTTCTACTGATATTGAAATTTACGGGAAAAGTAAAGGAAATTTTTTTATTTTTTTGATGAAGCTTACTCATAGGTATATTTTATCTAAAAAAAACAGTTTTTCAGAAAATCCTTGAAAATCCCTTGAATCGTCAAAAAATGAAAAAAATAACGTTTTATAGCATTTTTTAATAATTATAAATTATTTACATATTTGTAAAAAATCCCTTTAAAAATCTATAAAAATCAATATTATTATAGAATATTTCTTACTATTTTTCAAAAAATACGTGAAACCTTGGAAAGCTCAGAAAAATGTTTTAGAGCGGTTTGAGTGCTTTTCTGACAAAACTCATTTTTTAGCTAAAACACTTATATTATCAATTTTTTTAATATAATTTCTACTGCAATTGAAATTTATGGAAAAAGTAAGTGAAATTTTATGATTTTTTTTAGAGGAAGCTTACTCATAGGTATGTTTTATCTAAAAAAAGTTTTTCAGAAAATCCTTGAAAATGCAATGAATCGTCAAATAATGCAATAAAATAACGTTTTATATCATTTTTAATATATATAAATTATTTACATGTTTTAAAAAAATCCCATTAAAAATCTATAAAAATCAATATTATTATAGAATATTTCATATTATTTTCCAAAAAATACATGAAACATTGAAAAGCTCAGAGAAATGTGCTAAAATGGTATTTTATTGCATATTTCGACGTTTTAGAGCGGTTTGAGTGCTTTTCTGACAAAACTCATTTTTTAGCTAAAATACTTAGATTATGATGTAATGATGATGTAAAGAGAGTAGTAAGGGAGAAAAAGTTAGCATATGAGAGGTTTTTACAAAGTAGAAGTGATGCAAGGAGGGAAGAGTATATGGAGAGAAAAAGAGAGGTTAAAAGAGTGGTGAAGCAATGTAAAAAGAGAGCAGATGAGAGAGTGGGTGAGATGTTATCAGCAAATTTTGTTGAAAATAAGAAAAAGTTTTGGAATGAGATTAATAAGTTGAGGAAGCCTAGAGAACAAATGGATTTGACAGTTAAAAATAGGAGAGGAGAGTTATTAAATGGAGAGTTAGAGGTATCGGAAGATGGAGAGAATATTTTGAGGATTTGTTAAATGTTGATGAAGACAGGGAAGCTGTGATTTCGTGTGTAGGGCAAGGAGGAATAACATCTGTAGGAGTGTGGAAGAGCCAGTTGTGGGTGTAGGGAAGTTCGTGAGGCAGTGGGTAGAATGAAAGGGGTAAGGCAGCTGGGATTGATGGGATAAAGATAGAAATGTTAAAAGCAGGTGGGGATATAATTTTGGAGTGGTTGGTGCTATTATTTAATAAATGTATGTAAGAGGGTAAGGTACCTAGGATTGGCAGAGAGCGTGTATTGTTCCTTTGTATAAAGGCAAAGGGACAAAAGAGAGTGCAAAAATTATAGGGAATAAGTCTGTTGAGTGTACCTGGTAAAGTGTATGGTAGAGTTATTATTGAAAGAATTAAGAGTAAAACAGAAAGCAGGATAGCAGATGAACAAGGGGGCTTTAGGAAAGGTAGGGGGTGTGTAGACCAAGTGTTTACAGTGAAACATATAGGTGAACAGTATTTGGATAAGGGTAAAGATGTTTTTGTGGCATTTATGGATTTGGAAAAGGCGTATGATAGGGTAGATAGGGGGCAATGTGGCAGATGTTGCAGGTGTATGGAATAGGAGGAAGGTTACTGAAAGCAGTGAAGAGTTTTTATGAGGATAGTGAGGCTCAGGTTAGAGTGTGTAGGAGAGAAGGGACTATTTCCCAGTAAAAGTGGGCCTTAGACAAGGATGTGTGATGTCACCGTGGTTGTTCAATATATTTATAGATGGGGTTGTAAGAGAAGTGAATGCGAGGGTCTTGGCAAGAGGTGTTGGGCTAAAAGATAAAGAAGCAAATACAAAGTGGGAGTTGTCACAGTTGCTTTTGCTGATGACACTGTGCTTTGGGAGATTCTGAAGAGAAGCTGCAGAGGTTGGTGGATGAATTTGGTAGGGTGTGTAAAAGAAGAAAATTGAAAGTGAATATAGGAAAGAGTAAGGTGATGAGGATAACAAAAGAATAGGTGACGAAAGATTGGATATCAGATTGGAGGAGAGAGTATGGAGGAGGTGAATGTATTCAGATATTTGGGAGTGGACATGTCGGCGGATGGGTCTATGAAGGATGAGGTGAATCATAGAATTGATGAGGGGAAAAGGGTGAGTGGAGCACTTCGAGTCTGTGGAGACAAAGAACCTTGTCCATGGAAGTAAAGAGGGAATGTATGAGAGTATAGTTATACCAACGCTCTTATATGGGTGTGAAGCATGGGTGATGAATGTTGCAACGAGGAGAAGGCTGGAGGCAGTGGAGATGTCATGTCTGAGGTCAATGTGTGGTGTGAATATAATGCAGAGAATTCGAGTTTGGAAATTAGGAGGAGGTGCGGGATTACCAAAACGATTGTCCAGAGAGCTGAGGAGGGTTGTTGAGGTGGTTTGGACATGTAGAGAGATTGGAACGAGACAGAGTGACTTCGAGAGTGTATAAATCTGTAGTGGAGGGAAGGCGGGTAGGGGTCGGCCTAGGAAAGGTTGGAGGGAGGGGGTAAAGGAAGTTTTGTGTGCGAGGGGCTTGGACTTCCAGCAAGCATGTGAGCGTATTTGATAGGAGTGAATGGAGGCATATGGTTTTAATACTTGACGTGCTGTTGGAGTGTGAGCAAAGTAACATTTATGAAGGGATTCAGGGAAACCGGCAGGCCGGACTTGAGTTCTGGAGATGGGAAGTACAGTGCCGGCACTCTAAAGGAGGGGTGTTAATGTTGCAGTTTTATAACTGTAGTGTAAAGCACCCTTCTGGCAAGACAGTGATGGAGTGAATGATGATGAAAGTTTTTCTTTTCGGGCCACCCTGCCTTGGTGGGAATCGGCCGATGTGTTAATAAAAAAATAAAAAACTTAGATTATCAAACTTTTAAACAGAATTTCTACTGATATTGAAATTTACAGGAAAACTAAGGGAAATGTAATGATTTTTTTTAAGGAAGCTTACTCATAGGTATATTTTATCTAAAATAACAGTTTTTCAGAAAATCCTTGAAAATGCCTTTAATCGTCAAAAAATGCAATAAAATAACGTTTTATATCATTTTTTAATATTTAAAAATTTATATATTTATTAAAAATCCCATTAAAAATCTATAAAAATCAATATTATTATAGAATATTTCATATTATTTTTCAAAAAATACATGAAACATTAAAAAGCTCCGAAAAATGTGCTAAAAAGGTATTTTATTGCATATTTCGACGTTTTACAGCGGTCTGAGTGCTTTTCCGATAAAATTAATTTTTTAGCTAAAATATTTAGATTATCAAACTTTAGATAAAATTTCTACAGATAGTGAAATCGTCCACAAATTGCAATAAAATTACGTTTTATAGCATTTTTGAATATTTATCATTAATATACATATTTTTTTTAAAAAATCCCATTAAAAATCTATAAAAATCAATATCATTATAGAATATTTCATATTATTTTTCAAAAAATACATGAAACATTAAAAAGCTCATAAAAATGTGCTAAAATTGTATTTTATTGCATATTTCGACGTTTTAGAGCGGTATGAGTGTTTTTCTGACAAAACTCATTTTTTAGGTAAAATACTTAGAAAAGTAAGGGAAATTTTATGATTTTTTTTGAGGAAGCTTACTCATATGTATATTTTATCTAAAAAAATAGTTTTTCAGAAAATCCTAGAAAATGCTTTGAATCGTCAAAAAATGCAATAAAATAACGTTTTATATCATTTTTGAATATTATTTTTCAAAAAATACATGAAACATTAAAAAACTCATAAAAAATGTGCTAAAATGGTATTTTATTGCATATTTCGACGTTTTAGAGCGGTTTGAGTGCTTTTCTGACAAAACTCATTTTTTAGCTAAAATACTTAGATTATCAAACTTTTAAATAGAATTTCTACTGTAATATAAATTTATGGAAAAAGTAAGCGAAATTTTATGAATTTTTTTTAGAGGAAGGGTACTCATATGTATGTTTTATCTAAAAAAAATAGTTTTTCAGAAAATCCTTGAAAATGTAATGAATCGTCAAAAAATGCAATAAAATAACTTTTTATATCAGTTTTTAATATATATAAATTATTTACATGTTTTAAAAAAATCCCATTAAAAATCTATAAAAATCAATATTATTATAGAATATTTCATATTATTTTCCAAAAAATACATGAAACATTGAAAAGCTCAGAGAAATGTGCTAAAATGGTATTTTATTGCATATTTCGACGTTTTAGAGTGGTTTGAGTGATTTTCTGACAAAACTCATTTTTTAGCTAAAATACTTAGATTATCAAACTTTTAAACAGAATTTCTACTGATATTGAAATTTACAGGAAAACTAAGGGAAATTTTATGATTTTTTTTTGATGAAGCTTACTCAGAGGTATATTATATCTAAGAAAATAGTTTTTCAGAAAATCCTTGAAAATGCCTTGAATCGTCGAAAAATGCAGTAAAATAACGTTTTATATAATTTTTGAATATATATAAATTTACATATTTTTAAAAAATCTCATTAAAAATCTATAAAAATCAATAATATTATAGAATATTTCATATTATTTTTAAAAAAATACATGAAACATTAAAAAGCTCAGAAAATTTGCTAAAGTGGTATTTTATTGCAAATTTCGACGTTTTAGAGCGGTTTGAGTGCTTTTTCGATAAAAGTCATTTTTTAGCTAAAATATTAGATTATCAAACTTATAAATAGAATTTCTAGTGCAATTTAAATTTGTGGGAAAAGTAAGCGAAATTTTATGATTTTTTTTTCATGAAGCTTACTCATAGGTATATTTTATCTAAAAAAATAGTCTTTCAGAAAATCATTGAAAATGCCTTGAATCGTCAAAAAGTGCAATAAAATATCGTGTTGTACTATTTTTCAATAATTAAAAATTATTTACATATTTCTAAAAAATCCCATTAAAACAATATTATTATAGAATATTTCATATTATTTTTCAAAAAATACATGAAACATTGAAAAGCTCATAAAAATGTGCTAAAATGGTATTTTATTGCATACTTCGATGTTATAGAGCAGTTTGAGTGCTTTTCTGACAAAACTCATTTTTTAGCTAAAATACTAAGATTATCAAACTTTTAAGTAGAATTTGTACTGCAATTGAAATTTATTGGAAAATTAAGTGAAATTTTATGATTTTTTTTAGAGGAAGCTTACTCATAGGTATATTTTATCTAAAAAAAAAACATTTTTTTCAGAAAATCCTTGAAAATCCCTTGAATCGTCAAAAAATGAAAAAAAAAATAACGTTTTATAGCATTTTTGAATAATTATAAATTATTTAAATATTTTTAAAAAATCCTTTTAAAAATCTATAAAAATCAATATTATTATAGAATATATCCTACTATTTTTCAAAAAATACGTGAAATATGGAAAAGCTCCGAAAAATGTGCTGAAATGGTATTTTATTGCGTATATCTACGTTTTATAGCGGTTTGAGTGCTTTTCTGACAAAACTCATTTTTTAGCTAAAATACTTATATTATCAAACTTTTAAATAGAATTTCTACTGATATTGAAATTTATGGGAAAAGTAAGGGAAATTTTATGATTTTTTTTGAGGAAGCTTACTCATAGGTATATTTCTTATAAAAAAAATAGTTTTTCAGAAAATCCTAGAAAATGCTTTGAATCGTCAAAAAATGCAATAAAATAACGTTTTATATCATTTTTGAATATTATTTTTCAAAAAATACATGAAAGATTAAAAAACTCATAAACATGTGCTAAAATGGTATTTTATTGCATATTTCGACGTTTTAGAGCGGTTTGAGTGCTTTTAAACTTTTAAACAGAATTTCTACTGATATTGAAATTTACGGGAAAAGTAAGGGAAATTTTATGATTTTTTTTGAGGAAGCTTACTCATAGGTATATTTTATCTAAAAAAAACAGTTTTTCAGAAAAACCTTGAAAATGCCTTTAATCGTCAAAAAATGCAATAAAATAACGTTTTATATCATTTTTTAATATTTCAAAATTTATATATTTTTAATAAATCCCGTTAAAAATCTATAAAAATCAATATTATTATAGAATATTTCATTTTATTTTTCAAAAAATACATGAAACATTAAAAAGCTCCGAAAAATGTGCTAAAAAAGTATTTTATTGCATATTTCGACGTTTTACAGCGGTCTGAGTGCTTTTCCGATAAAATTCATTTTTTAGCTAAAATATTTAGATTATCAAACTTTAGATAAAATTTCTACAGATATTGAAATTTATGGGAAAAGTAAGCGAAATTTTATGATTTTTTTGAGGAAGCTTACTTCCTCATTTTTTAGCTAAAATACTTAGATTATCAAACTTTTTAATAGATTTTCTACTGCAATTGAAATTTATGGAAAAGTAAACTAAATTTTATGAGTTTTTTTTTCATGAAGCTTACTCATAGGTATATTTTATCTAAAAACATATTTTTCAGAAAATCCTTGAAGATGCCTTGAATCGTCAAAAAGTGCAATAAAATAACTTTTTGTACTATTTTTTATTAATTTAAATTATTTAAATATTTTTGAAAAACCCCATTAAAAATCTATAAAAAACAATATTATTATAGAATATTTCATATTGTTTTCCAGAAATATATGAAACATTCAAAAGCTCAGAAAAATGTGCTAAAATGGTATTTTATTGCATATTTCGACGTTTTAGTGCTGTTTGAGTGCTTTTCTGACAAAACTCATTTTTTAGCTAAAATACTTAGATTATCAAACTTCTAAATAAAATTTCTACTGCAATTGAAATTTATGGGAAGAGTAAGCGAAATTTTATGATTTTTTTAGGAAGCTTCTTATAGGTATGTTTATCTAAAAAAGTTTTTCAGAAAATCCTTGAAAATGACTTGAATCTTCAAAAATGCAATAAAATAACTTTTTATAGATTTTGAATATTTATAAATTATTTACATATTTTTAAAAATCCCATAAAAATCTATAAAAATCAATATTATTATAGAATATTTCATATTATTTTAAAAATACATGAAACATTAAAAGCTCTAGAAAATGTGCTAAAATGTTTTTATTGCATATTTCGACGTTTTAGAGTAGTTTAGTGCTTTTCTGACAAAACTCATTTTTTAGCTAAAATACTTAGATTATAAAACTTTTAAATAGAATTTCTACTGCAATTGAAATTTATATGAAAATTTAGCGAAATTTTATGATTTTTTTGAGGAATCTTACTCATAGGTATATTTTATCTAAAAAAACAGTTATCAGAAAATCCTTGAAAATGCCTTTAAGGGAGGGGCGAATGAATTCACGTTTTTTTCTTTATTTTGGTCTAATTTCAATGAGATTTTTACAGTGATTTATACAGCTTTTAAAAACCTATACACTGTCTTTGTTATGATTTTTTGCCTTTAGGTTAGGTAGAAAAATAAAATGTGCCAAATTTTAGGGTCACAAAACCAGTAAATTTCTACAAAATTGGGAAGATGTACAATGCTCTAGTTAACATCAGATGAAAGATAAAGGCTTTATAATTGTTGACCCAATCCATTTTAGCAAAAATGTCAGTAGATTCCATTATAAAAAATGTTGAAGTTAGTGATTTTGTTTTTGCCTTTATTTTGTGGGAAAAAAATCAATAAAAACAAAGCTGTAAAAGATATTGGAAATCTTTCATGGGTGGTTGTAGAGCCATCATTACTCAATAACGTGTGAAAAATCATGACAATCCTATAAATACTTTTCGCAAAACATTACAAACAATGTCAATAACTTATTTCTGAGTTATTAATATTTTTTTTCTGTGAAACTCTATGGATATGGCACGCTAAATCTCAGCGAGTTGCATGCATCAGCACATGTTGAGACCCCAGAGGCCACTGAGGTGGCATGAGTCCCTACACTTGAATGGAGGCATCAGAGATGTTGCTATTTAGAGTTTTTTTAATGAAATAATCATAAAAATTGTAATTTTTGCAGAGACAAAACTAAAAAAAAAACACTAATTGGCAACATGTATTATTTATGACAGCAAGCACAACAAAAATACATTTAAGGAAAAAATATACTTGGAAATATGATATAAACAAGTTGATTACACCAAAATGTTGCCAGAATGATGCACTATTTTTTGGTAAGAAAACATTTTTTTCCAAAAAATTTAAATCTTCCTTTCCTAATTTCTGGAACAAGGCTCGCCCCTCCCTTAATCGTCAAAAAATGCAATAAAATATCGTTTTATAGCATTTTTGAATATTTTAAAATTATTTACATATTTTTGAAAAATCCTATTAAAAATCTAAAAAAATCAATATTATTTTAGAATATTTTATTTATTATTTCGAAAATTAAATACTGATAAATGTGGTAAAATGGAATTTTATTGCATATTTCGACGTTTTAGAGCAGTTTGAGGTCTTTTATGAGAAAACTCATTTTTTAGCTAAAATACTTAGATTATCAAACTTTTAAATAGAATTTCTTCTGCAATTTAAATTTATAGGAAAAGTTAGCGAAATTTTATGATTTTTTTGAGGAAGCTTTATAGGTAATTTTATCTAAAAAACAGTTTTTCAGACAATCCTTGAAAATGACTTGAATCTTCAAAAAATGCAATAAAATAAAGTTTATAGCATTTTTGAATATTTATAAATTATTTACATATTTTTAAAAAATCCCAATAAAAATAAAAAAAAAATCAATATTATTATAGAATATTTCATATTATTTTTAAAAAAATACATGAAACATTAAAAAGCTCATAAAAATGTGCTAAAATGTTTTTTTATTACATATTTCGACGTTTTAGAGTAGTTTGAGTGCTTTTCTGACAAAACTCATTTTTTAGCTAAAATACTTAAATTATAAAACTTTTAAATAGAATTTCTACTGCAATTGAAATTTATGGGAAAATTAAGCGAAATTTTATGATTTTTTTGGGGAAACTTACTCATAGGTATATTTTATCTAAAAATAGTTTTTAGAAAATCCTTGAAAATCCCTTGAATCGTCAAAAATGCAATAAAATAACGTTTATAGCATTTTTGAATAATTATAATTATTTACATATTTTTAAAAATCCCTTAAAAACCTATAAAAATCAATATTATTATAGAATATTTCATATTATTTTAAAATATACATGAAACATTAAAAGCTCAAAAAATTCTAAAATGGTATTTTATTGCATATTTCAACTTTAGAGCGTTTGAGTGCTTTTCTGACAAAACTCATTTTTTACTAAAATACTTAGATTATCAAACTTTAAAAGAATTTCTACTGCAATTGAAATTTATGAAAGTAAGAAATTTATGATTTTTTGAGGAATTACTTATGTTTTTATCTAAAAAAAGTTTTTCAGAAAATCTTAAAATGCCTTGAATCGTCAAAAATGCAATAAAATAACGTTTTATACATTTTTAATATTTAAAATTATTTACATATTTTAAAATCCATTAAAATCTATAAATCAATATTTTATAGAAATTTATATTATTTTCAAAAAAATGAAACATTAAAAGTCAAAAATTGTAATTATTATTGCATATTTCGAGTTTAAGCGTTGAGTGTTCTGAAAAACTCTTTTTAGTAAAATACTTAGATTATCAAACTTTTAAATGAATTTCACGCAATGAAATTTATGGAAAATAAGCAAATTTTATATTTTGAGGAAGCTCATAGGTATTTTATCTAAAAAGTTTTCAGAAAATCTTGAAAATGCTTGAATCTCAAAATGCAATAAATAACGTTTATAGCATTTTAATATTTAATATTTACATATTTTTAAAAATCCTTAAAAATCTATAAAAATCAATTTATTATAGAATATTTCATATTTTTTAAAAAATAATAAAATGTGCTAAAATGGTATTTTATTGCTATTTACGTTTAGACGTTTGAGGTTTTGACAAAACTCATTTTTTAGCTAAAATACTTAGATTATCAAACTTAAATAGAATTTCACTAAAATTGAAATTTATGGAAAATTAAGAAATTTTATTTTTTTGAGGAAGCTTACTCATAGGTATATTTTATCTAAAAAAGTTTTCAGAAAATCCTTGAAAATCTTAATCGTCAAAAAAAAATACGTTTATAGCATTTTAATATTTAATTATTTAATTTAAAATCTTAAAAATCTATAAAAATCAATATTATTTAGAATATTTTATATTATTTTCAAAAATACGTGAAACATTAAAGCTCGAAAAGTGCTAAATGGTATTTTATTGCATATTTCGACGTTTTAGAGCGGTTTGAGCTTTTCTGACAAAACTCATTTTTACTAAAATACTTAGATTATCAAACTTTAAATAGAATTTCTACAATTTAATTTATGGAAATGAAATTTTATGATTTTTTGAGAAGCTTTCATAGGTATTTTTCTAAAAAAGTTTTCAGAAAATCCTTGAAATGCTTGAATCTCAAAATGCAATAAAATAAGTTTATACATTTTGAATATTAATTTTCAAAAATACATGAAATATTAAAAATATAAACATTGCTAAATGGTATTTTATTGCATATTTCATTTTAGGGTTTGAGTGTTTTAAACTTTAAACAGATTTCAACTGATATTGAAATTTAGGAAAAGTAAGAAATTTTATGATTTTTAAAGTACTATAGGTATATTTTATCTAAAACAGTTTCAGAAAACTGAAAATGCCTTAATCCAAAAATGCAATAAAATAACGTTTTATATCATTTAATATTTAAAAATTTAATATTTTAAAAATCCTTAAAATCTATAAAATCAATATTATTATAGAATATTTATTTATTTTCAAAAATACATGAAACATTAAAAGCTCGAAAATTGCTAAAAGATTTTATTGCATATTTCGACTAAGTTTACGAATGCAAAAATAGTCTAGTTCGCTTTTTCGAAAAAAAATTTTTTTTTATAGTTAAAAATTTTAGAAATATGAAAACATATTAGATAATATATAATTTAATATATTTATTTTTAAAAATCATTAAAATAAAAATTTATATAAAATTAAATATTATATTGATATTTACGTTTAGAGTTTGAGGCTTTCTGACAAAACTCATTTTTAGCTAAAATACTTAGATTATCAAACTTTTAAATAGAATTTCTATGCAATTGAAATTTATGGAAAAGTAAGTGAAATTTTATATTTTTTTGAGGAAGCTACTCATAGGTATATTTATCAAAAAATAGTTTTTCAGAAAATCTTGAAAGATTTGAATCGTGAAAAATGCAAAAAAATATTTTAAAATTATTTACATATTTTTGAAAAATCCTATTAAAAGCTAAAAAAATAAATATTATTTTAGAATATTTATATTATTTTTCAAAAATACGTGAAACATTGAATGCTCAAAAAAATGGTATTTTATTGCATATTTCGACGTTTTAGAGCAGTTTGAGGCTTTTTGACAAAACTCATTTTTAGCTAAATACTTAGATTATCAAACTTTTAAATAGAATTTCTACTGCAATTAAAATTTATGGGAAAATTTAGCGAAATTTTATGATTTTTTTTGAGGAAGCTTTCTTATAGGTATGGTTTATATAAAAAAACACATTTTCAGACAATCCTTGAAAATGACTTGAATCGTCAAAAAATGCAATAAAATAACGTTTTATAGCATTTTTGAATATTTTTAAATTATTTATATATTTTAAAAAAATCCCATTAAAAATCTAAAAAAAATTAATATTATTATAGAATAAAATACTTAGATTATCAAACTTTTAAATAGAATTTCTACTGCAATTGAAATTTATAGGAAAAATAAGCGAAATTTTATGATTTTTTTAGAGGAAGCTTACTCATAGGTATATTTTATCTCAAAAAATAGTTTTTCAAAAAATCCTTGAAAATGCCTTGAATCGTTAAAAAAATACAATAAAATAACTTGTTATAGCATTTTTTAAGATTAATAAATTATTTACATATTTTTAAAAAATACCTTAAAAAAAACTATAAAAATCAATATTATTATAAAATATTTCGTATTATTTTTCCAAAAATACATGAAACATTAAAAAGCTCATAAAAAATTTTGCTAAAATTGTATTTTGTTGTATATTTCGACGTTTTAGAGCGATATGAGTGCTTTTCTGAAAAAAAAACTCATTTTTTAGCTAAAATACTTAGATTATCAAACTTTTAAATAGAATTTCTAATGCAATATAAATTTATGGGAAACGTAAGTGAAATTTTATGATTATTTTTGAGTAAGCTTTCTTATAGGTATGGTTTATCTAAAAAAAAAAGTTTTTCAGACAATAGTTGAAAATGACTTGAATCGTCAAAAAAAGAAATAAAATAACGTTTTATAGCATTTTTGAATATATATAAATTATTTACATATTTTTAAAAAATCTCATTAAAAATCTAAAAAAATCAATTTTATTATAGAATATTTCATAATATTTTTCAAAAAATACATGAAACATTAAAAAGCTCATAAAAATGTGCTAAAATGGTATTTTATTGCATATTTCGACGATTTAGAGCGGTTTGAGTGCTTTTCTGGCAAAACTCATTTTTTAGCTAAAATACTTAGATTATCTAACTTTTAAATAGAATTTCTACTTCAATTGAAATTTATGGGAAAAGTAAGCAAAATTTAATGATTTTCATTTCGGAAGCTTACTC
Organism: Cherax destructor; assembly: GCA_009830355.1. Classification (NCBI taxonomy): domain Eukaryota; kingdom Metazoa; phylum Arthropoda; class Malacostraca; order Decapoda; family Parastacidae; genus Cherax; species Cherax destructor. Next base: position 128,962 of record WNWK01003711.1, read on the forward strand.
ATAGATGTATTTTATCTAAAAAAATAGATTTTTCAGAAATCTTTGAAAATGCCATGAATCGTCAAAAAAATAATTTTTTGACGATTCATGGCATTTTCAAGGATTTTCTGAGAAAACTATTTTTTTAGATAAAATATACCTATGAGTAAGCTTCCTCAAAAAAAAAAAACAATAAAATTTTGCTTACTTTTCCCATAAATTTCAATTGCAGTAGAAATTGTATTTAAAAGTTTGAAAATCTATGTATATTAGCTAAAAAACGAGTTTGGTCAGAAAACTACTCAAACCGCTCTAAAACGTCGAAATATGCAACAAAATGCCATTTTAGCACATTTTTCTGAGCTTTTTAATGTTTCTTGTATTTTTGGAAAATAATATGAAATATTCTATAAAAAATATTGATTTTTATAGATTTTTAATGGGATTTTTTAAAAATATGTAAATAAATAATAAATATTAAAAAATGCTATAAAACTTGATTTTATTGCATTTTTTGACAATTTAAGGCATTTTCAAAGATTTTCTGAAAAAAACTATTTTTTTTTTAGATAAAATACACCTATGAGTAAGCTTCCGAAAAGAAAATCATTAAATTCTGCTTGCTTTTCCCATAAATTTCAATTGCAGTAGAAATTCTAATTGAAAGTTTGATAATCTAAGTATTTTAGCTAAAAAATGAGTTTTGTCAGAAAAGCACTCAAACCGCTCTAAAATGTCGAAATATACAATAAAATACAATTTTAGCAAATTTTTCTGAGCTTTTTAATGTTTCATGTATTTTTGGAAATTAATATGAAATATTGTATAATAATATACGATTTTTATAGATTTTTAATAGGATTTTTTAAAAAATGTGTAAATAATTAATAAATATTCAAAAATGCTATAACACTTGATTTTATTGCATTTTTTTGACGATTTAAGGCATTTTTAAGGATTTTCTGAAAACTATTTTTTTTAGATAAAATACAATTATGAGTAATCTTCCTAAAAGAAAATTATAAAATTTTGCTTACTTTTCCCATAAATTTCAATTGCAGTAGAAATTATATTTAAAAGTTTGATAATTTAAGTATTTTAGCTAAAAAATGAGTTTTGCCAGAAAAGCACTCAAACCGCTCTAAATCGTCGAAATGTGCAATAAAATACCATTTTAGCACATTTTTATGATAATTGCATTTTTTGACAATTTAAGGCATTTTCAAAGATTTTCTGAAAAAAAAAAAAAATTTTAGATAAAATACAAATATAAGTAATCTTCCTGAAAGAAAATTATAAAATTTTGCTTACTTTTCCTATAAATTTCAATTGCAGTACAAATTCTAATTAAAGTTTGATAATCTAAGTATTTTAGCTAAAAAATGAGTTTTGTCAAAAAAACACTCAAACCGCTCTAAAACGTTGAAATATACAATAAAATACCATTTTAGCACATTTTTCTGAGCTTTTTTATGTTTCATGTATTTTTGGAAAATAATATGAAATATTGTATAATAATATACGATTTTTATAGATTTTTTTAAAATAAGTAAATAATTAATAAATATTCAAAAATACTATAACACTTGATTTTATTGCATTTTTTGACGATTTAAGGCATTTTTAAGGATTTTCTGAAAAACTTTTTTTTTTTTAGATAAAATACAATTATGAGTAATCTTCCTGAAAGAAAATTATAAAATTTTGCTTAATTTTCCCATAAATTTCAATTGCAGTACAAATTCTAATTAAAAGTTTGATAATCTAAGTATTTTAGCTAAAAAATGAGTTTTGCCAGAAAAGCACTCAAACAGCTCTAAATCGTCGAAATATGCAATAAAATACCAATTTAGCACATTTTTATGATATTTTTTATGTTTCATGTATTTTTAAAAATAATATGAAATATTCTATAAAAATATTGATTTTTATAGATTTTTAAAGGGATTTTTTAAAAATATGTAAATAATTTATAAATCTTAAAAAATGCTATTAAACTTTATTTTATTGCATTTTTTGACGATTCAAGGCATTTTCAAGGATTTTCTGAAAACTATTTTTTTAGATAAAATACACCTATGAGTAAGATTCCAAATTTTTTTTTATAAAATTTTGCTTTCTTTTCCTATAAATTTCAATTGCAGTAGAAATTCTATTTAAAATTAAGATAATCTAAGTATTTTAGCTAAAAAATGAATTTTGCCAGAGAAGCACTCAAACCAGTCTAAATCGTCGAAATATGCAATAAACCACGATTTTAGCACATTTTTCTGAGGTTTTCCATGTTTCATGTATTTTTCGGAAATAATATGAAATATTTTATAAAAATATTGATTTTTATAGATTTTTATTGGGATTTTTTAAAAATATGTAAATAATTAATATATATTCAAAATGCTATAAAACTTGATTTTATTGCATTTTTGACGATATTTAAGGCATTTTCAAGGATTTTCTGAAAACTATTTTTAGATGAAAATATACCTATGAGTAAGCTTCCACAAAAATCATAAAATTTTGCTTACTTTTCCCATAAATTTCAATTGCAGTAGAAATTCTATTTAAAAGTGTGATAATCTAAGTATTTTAGCTAAAATAAATTTTGCCAGAAAAGCACTCAAACCGCTCTAAAACGTCGAAATATGCAATAAAATACGATTTTAGCACATTTTTCTGAGCTTTTTAATGTTTCATGTATTTTGAAAATAATATGAAATATTCTATAAAAATATTGATTTTTATAGATTTTTAATGGGATTTTTAAAAATATGTAAATAATTAATAAATATTCAAAAATGCTATAAAACTTTATTTTATTGCATGTTTTGACGATTTAAGGCATTTTCAGGATTTTGAAAACTAATTTTTAGATAAAATACACCTATGAGTAAGATTCAAAAGAAAATCATAAAATATTGCTTCTTTTCCCATAAATTTCAATTGCAGTAAATTCTATTTAAAAGTGTGATAATCTAAGTATTTTAGCTATTTTAGCTAAAAATGAGTTTTTGCAGAAAGCACTCAAACCGCTCTAAATCGTCGAAATATGCAATAAAATACCATTTTAGCACATTTTATGATATTTTTATGTTTCATGTATTTTTGAAAATAATATGAAATATTATATAAAATATTGATTTTATAGATTTTTAATGGGATTTTTAAAAATATGTAAATAATTAATAAATATTCAAAAATCTATAAAACTTGATTTTATTGCATTTTTGACGATTAAGGCATTTTCAAGATTTTCTGAAAACTATTTTTAGATAAAATACACTATGAGTAAGCTTCCTAAAAAAATCATAAATTTTGCTTACTTTTCCCATAAATTTCAATTGCAGTAGAAATTCTATTTAAAAGTGTGATAATCTAAGTATTTTAGCTAAAAATGAGTTTTGCCAGAAAAGCACTAAACGCTTAAAACGTCGAAATATGCATAAATACGATTTTAGCACATTTTCTGAGCTTTTAATGTTTCATGTATTTTTCGAAAATAATATGAAATATTCTATAAAATATTGATTTTTATAGATTTTTAATGGGATTTTTAAAAATATGTAAATAATTATAAATATTAAAAATGCTATAAAACTTGATTTTATTGCATTTTTTGACGTTAAGAGCATTTTCAAGATTTTCTGAAAAACTATTTTTTAGATAAAATATACCTATGAGTAAGCTTCCTAAAAGAAAATCATAAAATTTTGCTTACTTTTCCCATAAATTTAAATTGCAGTAGAAATTCTATTTAAAGTATTTTAGCTAAAAATAGTTTTGCCAGAAAAGCACTCAAACCAGCTCTAAAACGTCGAAATATGCAATAAAATACGATTTTAGCACATTTTTCTGAGCTTTTAATGTTTCATGTATTTTTCGAAAATAATATGAAATATTCTATAAAAATATTGATTTTTATAGATTTTTAATGGGATTTTTAAAAATATGTAAATAATTAATAAATATTCAAAATGCTATAAAACTTATTTTATTAATTTTTTGACGATTCAAGGCATTTTCAAGGATTTTCTGAAAACTATTTTTTTAGATAAAAATACCTATGAGTAAGCTTCCTAAAAGAAAATCATAAAATTTTCTTACTTTTCCCATAAATTTCAATTGCAGTAGAAATTCTATTTAAAGTGTGATAATCTAAGTATTTTAGCTAAAAAATGAGTTTTGCCAGAAAAGCACTCAAACTCTAAAACGTCGAAATATGCAATAAAATACGATTTTAGCACATTTTTCTGAGCTTTTAATGTTTCATGTATTTTCGAAAATAATATGAAATATTCTAAAAATATTGATTTTTATAGATTTTTAATGGGATTTTTAAAATATGTAAATAATTAATAAATATTCAAAATGCTATAAAACTTATTTTATTGCATTTTTTGATGATTTAAGGCATTTTCAAGGATTTTCTGAAAACTATTTTTTAGATAAAATACACCTATGAGTAAGCTTCCTAAAAGAAAATCATTTAAAATTTTGCTTACTTTTCCCATAAATTTCAATTGCAGTAGAAATTCTATTTAAAAGTGTGATAATCTAAGTATTTTAGCTAAAAATGAGTTTTGCCAGAAAAAGCACTAAACTCTAAAACGTCAAATATGCATAAATTACGATTTTAGAACATTTTTCTGAGCTTTTTTAATGTTTCATGTATTTTTTGAAAATAATATGAAATATTCTATAAAAATATTGATTTTTATAGATTTTTAATGGGATTTTTAAAAATATGTAAATAATTAATAAATATTCAAAAATGCTATAAAATTGATTTTATTGCATTTTTGACGATTTAAGGCATTTTCAAGGATTTTCTGAAAACTATTTTTTTGATAAAATACACCTATGAGTAAGCTTCCTAAAGAAAATCATAAAATTTTGCTTACTTTTCCCATAAATTTAAATTGCAGTAGAAATTATATTTAAAAAGTTTGATAATCTACGTATTTTAAAACCATTTTATCAGATTTTTCTGAGCTTTTTAATGTTTCATGTATTTTTGAAAATAATATGAAATATTCTATAATATTGATTTTTATAGATTTTTAATAGGATTTTTAAAAAATATTTTATAATTTATAAATATTCAAAAATGCTATAAAACGTTATTTTATTATTTTTGACGATTCAAGGCTTTTCAAGGATTTTCTGACACTATTTTTTAGATAAAATACACCTATGAGTAATATTCCTAAAAGAAAATCATAAAATTTACTTACTTTTCCCATAAATTTCAATTGCAGTAGAAATTCTATTTAAAAGTGTAATAATCTAATTATTTTAGCTAAAAAAGTTTTGCAGAAAAGCACTCAAACCGTCTCTAAAACGTCGAAATATGCAATAAAATACGATTTTAGCACATTTTTCTGAGCTTTTCATGTTTCATGTATTTTCTCGAAAATAATATGAAATATTCTATAAAAATATTGATTTTTATAGATTTTTAATGGGATTTTTAAAAATATGTAAATAATTAATATATATTCAAAATCTATAAAACTTGATTTTATTGCATTTTTGACGATTTAAGGCATTTTCAAGGATTTTCTGAAAACTATTTTTTTAGATAAAATACACCTATGAGTAAGCTTCCTAAAAGAAAATCATAAAATTTTGCTTACTTTTCCCATAAATTTAAATTGCAGTAGAAATTCTATTTAAAAGTGTGATAATCTAAGTATTTTAGCTAAAAAATGAGTTTTGCAGAAAAGCACTCAAACGCTCTAAAACGTCGAAATATGCAATAAAAACGATTTTAGCACTTTTTCTGAGCTTTTTATTGTTTCATGTATTTTTCGAAAATAATATGAAATATTCTATAAAAATATTGATTTTATAGATTTTTAATGGGATTTTTAAAAATATGTAAATAATTAATAAATATTCAAAAATTTATAAAACTTGATTTTATTGCATTTTACGATTTAAGGCATTTTCAGATTTTCTGAAAACTATTTTTTTTAGATAAAATACACTATGAGTAATTCCAAAAGAAAATCATAAAATTTGCTTTCTTTCCCATAAATTTAAATTGCAGTAGAAATTCTATTTAAAAGTGTGTAATCTAATTATTTTAGCTAAAAATGAGTTTTGCAGAAAAGCACTCAAACCGCTCTAAAACATGAAATATGCAATAAAATACGATTTTACCATTTTTCTGAGCTTTTAATGTTTCATATTTTTGAAAATAATATGAAATATTCTATAAAAATTGATTTTTATAGATTTTTAATGTTTTTTAAAATATGTAAATAATTAATAATATTCAAAATTTTAAAATTATTTTATTCATTTTGACGATTTAAGGATTTTAAGGATTTTCTGAAATTTTTTTTTTTTTTTTTTTTTTTTTTTTTTTTTTTTTTTTTTTTTTTTTTTTTTTTTTTTTTTTTTTTTTTTTTTTTTTTTTTTTTTTTTTTTTTTTTTTTTTTTTTTTTTTTTTTTTTTTTTTTTTTTTTTTTTTTTTTTTTTTTTTTTTTTTTTTTTTTTTTTTTTTTTTTTTTTTTTTTTTTTTTTTTTTTTTTTTTTTTTTTTTTTTTTTTTTTTTTTTTTTTTTTTTTTTTTTTTTTTTTTTTTTTTTTTTTTTTTTTTTTTTTTTTTTTTTTTTTTTTTTTTTTTTTTTTTTTTTTTTTTTTTTTTTTTTTTTTTTTTTTTTTTTTTTTTTTTTTTTTTTTTTTTTTTTTTTTTTTTTTTTTTTTTTTTTTTTTTTTTTTTTTTTTGAAATATTCTATAAAAATATTGATTTTTATAGATTTTTAATGGGATTTTTTAAAAATATGTAAATAATTAATAAATATTAAAATGCTATAAAACTTATTTTATTGCATTTTTTAGATTTAAGGCATTTTCAGATTTTCTGAAAAACTATTTTTTTAGATAAAATACACCTATGAGTAAGCTTCCAAAAGAAAATCATATAAATTTTGCTTACTTTTCCATAAATTTAATTGCAGTAGAAATTCTATTTAAAAGTTTGATAATCTAAGTATTTTAGCTAAAAAATGAGTTTTGCCAGAAAAGCACTCAAACCGCTCTAAAACGTCGAAATATGCCATAAAATGCAATTTTAGGCCATTTTTCTGAGCTTTTTAATGTTTCATGTATTTTTGGAAAATAATATGAAATATTCTAAATTAATATTGATTTTTATAGATTTTTAATGTGATTTTTAAAAATATATAAATAATTTATAAATATTAAAAATTGCTATAAAACGTTATTTCATTGCATTTTTTGACGATTCAAGGCATTTTCATGGATTTTCTGAAAAACTATTTTTTTAGATAAAATATACCTTACTAAAAGAAAATCATAAAATTTTGCTTACTTTTCCCATAAATTTCAATTGCAGTAGAAATTCTATTTAAAAGTGTGATAATCTAAGTATTTTAGCTAAAAAATGTTTTTGCCAGAAAAGCACTCAAACCGCTCTAAAACGTCGAAATATGAAATAAAATACGATTTTAGCACATTTTTCTGAGCTTTTTAATGTTTCATGTATTTTTCGAAAATAATATGAAATATTCTAAATTAATATTGATTTTTTTAGATTTTTAATGGGATTTTTTAAAAATATTTAAATAATTTAAAAATATTCAAAAATGCTATAAAACGTTATTTTATTGCATTTTTTGACGATTCAAGGCATTTTCAAGGATTTTCTGAAAACTATTTTTTTAATATAAAATACACCTATGAGTAAGCTTCCTAAAAGAAAATCATAAAATTTTGCTAACTTTTCCCATAAATTTCAATTGCAGTAGAAATTCTATTTAAAAGTTTGAAAATCTACGTATTTTAGCTAAAAAATGAGTTTTGTCAGAAAAGCACTCAAACCGCTCTAAAACGTCGAAATATGCCATAAAATGCAATTTTAGGCCATTTTTCTGAGCTTTTTAATGTTTCATGTATTTTTGGAAAATAATATGAAATATTCTAAATTAATATTGATTTTTATAGATTTTTAATGGGATTTTTTAAAAATATATAAATAATTTATAAATATTAAAAAATGCTATAAAACGTTATTTCATTGCATTTTTTGACGATTCAAGGCATGTTAAGTAAAAGGACACAATTGCAACTAATGTGACATTTTATTGTGGCAACGTTTCGCTCTCCAGGAGCTTTCTCAAGCCGTTACAAGCGATAAATGGACATAGTTGGTATATATAACTGTCAAGGTGAGGTGAAAACACTAGTGGTGTTAGAAATAGTAGTGATATAAGTAGTATTAGTAGTAGTAGTAGTAGTAGTAGAAGTAATACAATAAGGTAGTACAATCAATATGCACGTGAGTAAAGGTGATAAAACAAATACTTGGGTAGTAACAATAGTTAGACAAATATTTCTGATGGAGGTTGAAATATAAAGGCCAGTAGGAGTGTTCCACATCTACGATGTGCTAAACTAACAGGAGAGACTATGTGATGGTAGGGTTTACTGTTTTCAGGAGGATTCTTGCTAAGACTTCAGAGATGGTGAAGCTGCCTTTGTTTGTTTAATGTGTTAGAAACAGAGATAAGTGCTGATTCAAGGCATTTTCGACTACGGAAATTAGTTTCTTTGATTACTAGTCGGCGTCTTTGAATTCATGAGATGATTGTTGGAATTTCGGTGTTGTACGCAGGCGTTGTTCAGGTTATCGTTTCTGCATGCATTCATGTGTTCATTGATGCGTGTCTCGAGGTTTCTTGCTGTTTCTCCTACATAAATTCTGTCGCAGCCTCCACAGGGTATAGTGTAGACCCTGCGTTGACTGGTTCATGGTGCTTGGATCTAGTCTTGGTTAGATCCTTAATAGAAGTACTGGAAGCGATGGCGACTATATTTACATATTACATTTACACATTAGTCGCCATCGCTTCCAGTACTTCTATTAAGGATCTAACCAAGACTAGATCCAAGCACCATGAACCAGTCAACGCAGGGGTCTACACTATACCCTGTGGAGGCTGCGACAGAATTTATGTAGGAGAAACAGCAAGAAACCTCGAGACACGCATCAATGAACACATGAATGCATGCAGAAACGATAACCTGAACAACGCCTGCGTACAACACCGAAATTCCAACAATCATCTCATGAAATTCAAAGACGCCGACTAGTAATCAAAGAAACTAATTTCCGTAGTCGAAAATGCCTTGAATCAGCACTTATCTCTGTTTCTAACACAATTAAACAAAACAAAGGCAGCTTCACCATCTCTGAAGTCTTAGCAAGAATCCTCCTGAAAACAGTAAACCCTACCATCACATAGTCTCTCCTGTTAGTTTAGCACATCGTAGATGTGGAACACTCCTACTGGCCTTTTATATTTCAACCTCCAGCAGAAATATTTGTCTAACCTATTGTTATACTACCCAAGTATTTGTTTTATCACCTTTTACTCACGTGCATATTGATTGTACTACCTTATTGTATTACTTCTACTACTACTACTACTACTACTAATACTACTTATATCACTACTATTTCTAACACCACTAGTGTTTTCACCTCACCTTGACAGTATATATATACCAACTATGTCCATTTATCGCTTGTAACGGCTTGAGAAAGCTCCTGGAGAGCGAAACGTTGCCACAATAAAATGTCACATTAGTTGCAATTGTGTCCTTTTACTTAACATATTGTCGGTAATTCTACCAATATTATTAGATTCAAGGCATTTTCATGGATTTTCTGAAAAACTATTTTTTTAGATAAAATATACCTTACTAAAAGAAAATCATAAAATTTTGCTTACTTTTCCCATAAATTTCAATTGCAGTAGAAATTCTATTTAAAAGTGTGATGATCTAAGTATTTTAGCTAAAAAATGTTTTTGCCAGAAAAGCACTCAAACCGCTCTAAAACGTCGAAATATGAAATAAAATACGATTTTAGCACATTTTTCTGAGCTTTTTAATGTTTCATGTATTTTTCGAAAATAATATGAAATATTCTATAAAAATATTGATTTTTATAGATTTTTAATGGGAATTTTTAAAAATATGTAAATAATTAATATATATTCAAAAATTCTATAAAACTTGATTTTATTGCATTTTTTGACGATTTAAGGCATTTTCAAGGATTTTCTGAAAAAAAAACAATTTTTTTAGATATAATACACCTATGAGTAAGCTTCCGAAAAGAAAATCATTAACATTTGCTTACTTTTCCCATAAATTTCAATTGCAGTAGAAATTCTATTTAAAAGTTTGATAATCTAAGTATTTTAGCTAAAAAATGAGGTTTGCCAGAAAAACACTGAAACCGCTCTAAAACGTCAAAATATGCAATAAATTACGATTTTAGAACATTTTTCTGAGCTTTTTTTAATGTTTCATGTATTTTTCGAAAATAATATGAAATATTCTATAAAAATATTGATTTTTATAGATTTTTAATGGGATTTTTTAAACATATTTAAATAATCGTAAATATTCAAAAATGCTATAAAATTTGATTGTATTGCATTTTTTGACGATTTAAGGCATTATAACGGATTTTCTGAAAACTATTTTTTTTGGTAAAATACACCTATGAATAAGCTTCCTAAAAGAAAATCATAAAATTTTGCTTACTTTTGCCATAAATTTAAATTGCAGTAGAAATTCTATTTAAAAGTTTGATAATCTACGTATTTTAGCTATTTTATCAGATTTTTCTGAGCTTTTTAATGTTTCATGTATTTTTGGAAAATAATATGAAATATTCTAAATTAATATTGATTTTTATAGATTTTTAATGGGATTTTTTAAAAAATGTAAATAATTTATAAATATTCAAAAATGCTATAAAACGTTATTTTATTGCATTTTTTGACGATTTAAGGCATTTTCACGGATTTTCTGAAAACTATTTTTTTTAGAGAAAATACACCTATGAGTAAGCTTACTAAAAGAAAATCATAAAATTTTACTTACTTTTCCCATAAATTTCAATTGCAGTAGAAATTCAATTTAAAAGTGTGATAATCTAAGTATTTTAGCTAAAAAATGAGTTTTGCCAGAAAAGCACTCAAACCCCTCTAAAACGTCGAAATATGCCATAAAATGCATTTTAGCCATTTTTCTGAGCTTTTAATGTTTCATGTATTTTTGAAAATAATATGAAATATTCTAAATTAATATTGATTTTTATAGATTTTTAATGGGATTTTTAAAAATATATAAATAATTTATAAATATTAAAAAATGCTATAAAACGTTATTTCATTGCATTTTTTGACGATTCAAGGCATTTTCATGGATTTTCTGAAAACTATTTTTTAGATAAAATATACCTTACTAAAAGAAAATCATAAAATTTTGCTAACTTTTCAAATAAATTTCAATTGCAGTAGAAATTCTATTTTAAAGTTTGAAAATCTACGTATTTTAGCTAAAAAATGAGTTTTGTCAGAAAAACACTCAAACCGCTCTAAAACGTCGAAATATGCCATAAAATGCAATTTTCGGCCATTTTTCTGAGCTTTTTAATATTTCATGTATTTTTGGAAAATAATATGAAATATTCTAAATTAATATTGATTTTTATAGAGTTTTAATGTTTTTTTTTTTAAAATATGTAAATAATTTATAAATATTCAAAAATGCTATAAAACGTTATTTTATTGCATTTTTTGACGATTTAAGGCATTTTGAAGGATTTTCTGAAAAAAAAAAAAATCTAGATAAAATACACCTATGAGTAAGCTTCCGAAAAGAAAATCATTAAAATTTGCTTACTTTTCCCATAAATTTCAATTGCAGTAGAAATTCTATTTAAAAGTGTGATAATCAAATTATTTTAGCTAAAAAATGAGTTTTGCCAGAAAAGCACTCAAACCTTAAACGTGAAATATGCACATAAAATACGATTTTAGCACATTTTCTGAGCTTTTTTAAAGTTTCATGTATTTTTGAAAATAATATGAAATATTCTAAAAATATTGATTTTTATAGATTTTTAATGGGATTTTTAAAAATATGTAAATAATTAATAAATATTCAAAAATGCTATAAAACTTATTTTATTGCATTTTTGACGATTTAAGGCATTTTCAAGGATTTTCTGAAAACTATTTTTTAGATAAAATATACCTATGAGTAAGCTTCCTAAAAGAAAATCATAAAATTTTGCTTACTTTCCCATAAATTTCAATTGCAGTAGAAATTTATTTAAAAGTTGAAATCAGTATTTTAGCTAAAAATGAGTTTTGCCAGAAAAGCATCAAACCGCTCTAAAACGTAAAATATGCAATAAAATACGATTTTAGCACATTTTTCTGAGCTTTTAATGTTTCATGTATTTTTCGAAAATAATATGAAATATTCTAAAAAAATATTGATTTTTATATATTTTTAATGGGATTTTTTAAAAATATGTAAATAATTAATATATATTCAAAAATGCTATAAAACTTGATTTAAGGCATTTTGAAGGTTTTTCTGAAAAACTATTTTTTTTAGATAAAATACACCTATGAGTAAGCTTCCTAAAAGAAAATCATAAAATTTTGCTACTTTTCCCATAAATTTCAATTGCAGTAGAAATTCTATTTAAAAGTGTTTATAATCTAGTATTTTAGCTAAAAATGAGTTTTGTCAGAAAAGCACTCAAACAGCTCTAAAACGTCGAAATATCCATAAAATCAGATTTTAGCCATTTTTCTGAGCTTTTAATGTTTCATGTATTTTTGAAAATAATATGAAATATTCTAAAAATATTGATTTTTATAGATTTTTAATGGGATTTTTAAAAATATGTAAATAATTATAATATTCAAAAATGCTATAAAACTTATTTTATTGCATTTTTTGACGATTTAAGCATTTTCAAGGATTTTCTGAAAACTATTTTTTAGATAAAATAACCTATGAGTAAGTTCCAAAAGAAAATCATAAAATTTGCTTACTTTTCCCATAAATTTAATTGCAGTAGAAATTTATTTAAAAGTTTTATAATCTAATATTTTAGCTAAAAATGAGTTTTGCCAGAAAAGCACTCAAACGCTCTAAACGTCGAAATATGCAATAAAATACGATTTTAGCACATTTTCTGACTTTTAATGTTTCATGTATTTTCGAAAATAATGAAATATTCTATAAAATATTGATTTTTATAATTTTTAATGGATTTTTTAAAAATATGTAAATAATTAATAAATATTCAAAAATGCTATAAAACTTATTTATCAGAGTTAAGGCATTTTCAGATTTTCTGAAAACTATTTTTTAATAAAATACACCTATGAGTAAGCTTCTAAAGAAAATCATAAAATTTTCTACTTTTCCCATAAATTTAATTGCAGTAGAAATTCTATTTAAAGTTGAAATCAGTATTTTAGCTAAAAATGAGTTTTGCAGAAAAGCACTCAAACCGCTCTAAAACGTCGAAATTCATAAAAGATTTTAGCCATTTTTCTGACTTTTAATGTTTCATGTATTTTGAAAATAATATGAAATATTCTAAATAATATTGATTTTTATAGATTTTTAATGGGATTTTTAAAATATGTAATAATTATAAATTAAAATTAAAATGTATGATTTGATTAAGGATTTTCAAGGATTTTCTGAAAACTATTTTTAGATAAAATAACCTATGAGTAAGCTTCCTAAAGAAAATCATAAATTTTGCTTACTTTTCCCATAAATTTCAATTGCAGTAGAAATTTATTTAAAAGTTGATAATCTAGTATTTTAGCTAAAAAGGAGTTTTGCCAGAAAAGCACTCAAACCGCTCTAAAACGTCGAAATATCATAAAATAGATTTTAGACATTTTCTGATCTTTTAATGTTTCATGTATTTTTGAAAATAATATGAAATATTCTATAAAATATTGATTTTTATAGATTTTTAATGGGATTTTTAAAATATGTAAATAATTAATAAATATTCAAAATGCTAAAAACTTATTTTATTGCATTTTGACGATTAAGGCATTTTCAGGATTTTCTGCAACTATTTTTAGATAAAATAACCTATGAGTAAGCTTCTAAAAGAAAATCATAAATTTTGCTAACTTTTCCCATAAATTTCAATTGCAGTAGAAATTCTATTTAAACGTTTGAAATCTAGTATTTTAGCTAAAAATGAGTTTTGCCAGAAAAGCACTCAAACCTCTAAACGTCGAAATATGCCATAAAATCATTTTAGCCATTTTTCTAGCTTTTAATGTTCATGTATTTTTGAAAATAATATGAAATATTCTAAAAATATTGATTTTTATAGATTTTTAATGGGATTTTTAAAAAATGTAAATAATTTATAAATATTAAAAATGCTATAAAACTTATTTTATTGCATTTTTGAATTAAGCATTTCAAGGATTTTCTGAAACTATTTTTAATAAAATACATCTATGAGTAGCTTCCAAAAGAAAATCATAAAATTTGCTTCTTTTCCATAAATTTAAATTGCAGTAGAAATTCTATTTAAAAGTGTGATAATCTAATTATTTTAGCTAAAAATGAGTTTTGCCAGAAAAGCACTCAAACTTCCCAAATATGCAATAAAATACGATTTTAGCACATTTTCTGATCTTTTAATGTTTCATGTATTTTCAAAATATATGAAATATTCTATAAAAATATTGTTTTTATAGATTTTTAATGGATTTTTAAAATATTTAAATAATTAATAAATATTCAAAAATGCTTAAAACTTATTTTTTGCATTTTTGACGATTTAAGGCATTTTCAAGATTTTCTGAAACTATTTTTAGATAAAATACACCTATGAGTAAGCTTCCTAAAGAAAATCATAAAATTTTCTTACTTTTCCCATAAATTTAAATTGCAGTAGAAATTCTATTTAAAGTGATAATCAAGTATTTTAGCTAAAAATGAGTTTTGCCAGAAAAGCACTCAAACCGTCTAAAACGTCGAAATGTGCAATAAAATACGATTTTAGACATTTTTCTGACTTTTAATGTTTCATGTATTTTTCGAAAATAATATGAAATATTCTATAAAAATATTGATTTTTATAATTTTTAATGGATTTTTAAAAATATGTAAATAATTAATAAAATTCAAAAATGCTATAAAACTTGATTTAAGCATTTTCAAGGAAAAACTATTTTTAGATAAAATACCCTATGAGTAAGCTTCTAAAAGAAAATCATAAAATTTTGCTTACTTTTCCCATAAATTTAAATTGCAGTAGAATTCTATTTAAATGTGATAATCTAAGTATTTTAGCTAAAAATGAGTTTTAGAAAAGCACTCAAAGCTCTAAACGTCGAAATATGAATAAAATACGATTTTAGCACATTTTCTGAGCTTTTAATGTTTCATGTATTTTTCAAAATAATATGAAATATTCTATAAAATATTGATTTTATAGATTTTTAATGGGATTTTTAAAAATATGTAAATAATTAATAAATATTCAAAAATGCTATAAAACTTATTTTATTGCATTTTTGAGATTAAGCATTTTCAAGGATTTTCTGAAACTATTTTTTAGATAAAATACACCTA
Organism: Cherax destructor; assembly: GCA_009830355.1. NCBI lineage: Eukaryota > Metazoa > Arthropoda > Malacostraca > Decapoda > Parastacidae > Cherax > Cherax destructor. Next base: position 144,412 of record WNWK01003711.1, read on the forward strand.
TGAGTAAGCTTCTAAAAGAAAATCATAAAATTTTGCTTACTTTTCCCATAAATTTAAATTGCAGTAGAAATTCTATTTAAAGTGTGATAATCTAGTATTTTAGCTAAAAATGAGTTTTGCCAGAAAAGCACTCAAACCGCTCTAAAACGTCGAAATATGCAATAAAATACGATTTTAGACATTTTCTGAGCTTTTAATGTTTCATGTATTTTTCAAAATAATATGAAATATTCTATAAAAATATTGATTTTTATAGATTTTTAATGGGATTTTTAAAAATATGTAAATAATTAATAAATATTCAAAATGCTATAAACTTGATTTTATTGCATTTTTACGATTCAAGGCATTTTCAAGGATTTTCTGAAAACTATTTTTTTAGATAAAATACACCTATGAGTAAGCTTCTAAAAGAAAATCATAAAATTTTGCTACTTTTCCCATAAATTTAATTGCAGTAGAAATTCTATTTAAAAGTGTGATAATCTAAGTATTTTAGCTAAAATGAGTTTTGCCAGAAAAGCACTCAAACTGCTCTAAAACGTCGAAATATGAATAAAATACGATTTTAGCACATTTTCTGAGCTTTTTAATGTTTCATGTATTTTGAAAATAATATGAAATATTCTATAAAAATATTGATTTTTATAGATTTTTAATGGGATTTTTAAAAATATGTAAATAATTAATAAATATTCAAAATGCTATAAAACTTGATTTTATTGCATTTTTGACGATTAAGGCATTTTCAAGGATTTTCTGAAAACTATTTTTTAGATAAAATACACCTATGATAAGCTTCCTAAAGAAAATCATAAAATTTTGCTTACTTTTCCCATAAATTTAAATTGCAGTAGAAATTCTATTTAATTGATAATTAAGTATTTTAGCTAAAAATGAGTTTTGCCAGAAAAGCACTCAAACCGCTCTAAACGTCGAAATATGCAATAAAATCGATTTTAGCACATTTTCTGAGCTTTTAATGTTTCATGTATTTTTAAAATAATATGAAATATTCTATAAAAATATTGATTTTTATAGATTTTAATGGGATTTTTAAAAATATGTAAATAATTAATAAATATTAAAATGCTATAAACTTATTTTATTGCATTTTGACGATTAAGCATTTTCAAGGATTTTCTGAAACATTTTTTAGATAAAATACACCTATGAGTAAGCTTCCTAAGAAAATCATAAATTTTGCTTACTTTTCCATAAATTTCAATTCATGAAATTCTTTTAAAGTTGAAATCTAGTATTTTAGCTAAAAATGAGTTTTCAGAAAAGCACTCAAACGCTTAAAACGTCGAAATATGCAATAAATACGATTTTAGACATTTTCTGAGCTTTTAATGTTTCATGTATTTTTCGAAAATAATATGAAATATTCTATAAAAATATTGATTTTTATAGATTTTTAATGGGATTTTTAAAAATATGTAAATAATTAATAAATATTCAAAATGCTATAAAACTTATTTTATTGCATTTTTGAGATTAAGGCATTTTCAAGGATTTTCTGAAACACTATTTTTTAGATAAAATACACCTATGAGTAAGCTTCTAAAAGAAAATCATAAAATTTTGCTTACTTTTCCCATAAATTTAATTGCAGTAGAAATTCTATTTAAAAGTGTGATAATCTATATTTTAGCTAAAAATGAGTTTTGCCAGAAAAGCACTCAAACCGCTCTAAACGTCGAAATATGCAATAAAATACGATTTTAGCACATTTTTCGAGCTTTTTAATGTTTCATGTATTTTCGAAAAATATGAAATATTCTATAAAAATATTGATTTTTATAGATTTTAATGGATTTTTAAAAATATGTAAATAATTAATAAATATTCAAAAATGCTATAAAACTTGATTTTATTGCATTTTTGACGATTAAGGCATTTTCAAGATTTTCTGAAAACTATTTTTTAGATAAAATACACCTATGAGTAAGCTTCCTAAAGAAAATCATAAAATTTTGCTACTTTTCCCATAAATTTCAATTGCAGTAGAAATTCTATTTAAATTGAAAATAGTATTTTAGCTAAAAATGAGTTTTGTCAGAAAAGCACTCAAACCGCTCTAAAACGTCGAAATATGCAATAAAATGATTTTAGCACATTTTTCTGAGCTTTTAATGTTTCATGTATTTTTCGAAAATAATATGAAATATTCTAAATAATATTGATTTTTATAGATTTTTAATGGATTTTTAAAAATATGTAAATAATTAATAAATATTCAAAAATGCTATAAAACGTTATTTTATTGCATTTTTGATGATTCAAGGCATTTTCAAGGATTTTCTGAAAAACTATTTTTTAGATAAAATATACCTATGAGTAAGCTTCCTAAAGAAAATCATAAAATTTTGCTTACTTTTCCTAAATTTCAATTGCAGTAGAAATTCTATTTAAAAGTGTGATAACTAAGTATTTTAGCTAAAAATGAGTTTTGCCAGAAAAGCACTCAAACCGCTCTAAAACGCGAAATATGCAATAAAATACGATTTTAGCACATTTTCTGACTTTTAATGTTTCATGTATTTTCGAAAATAATATGAAATATTCTATAAAAATATTGATTTTATAGATTTTTAATGGATTTTTTAAAAATATGTAAATAATTAATAAATATTCAAAATGCTATAAAACTTGATTTTATTGCATTTTTGATTTAAGGCATTTTCAAGGATTTTCTGAAAACTATTTTTTAGATAAAATACACCATAGTAAGCTTCCTAAAGAAAATCATAAAATTTTGCTTACTTTTCCCATAAATTTAAATTGCAGTAGAAATTCATTAAATTATAAAAGTATTTTAGCTAAAAATGAGTTTTGCCAGAAAAGCACTCAAACGCTCTAAACGTCGAAATATGAATAAAATACGATTTTAGCACATTTTCTGAGCTTTTAATGTTTCATGTATTTTTCGAAAATAATATGAAATATTCTATAAAAATATTGATTTTTATAGATTTTTAATGGGATTTTTAAAAATATGTAAATAATTAATAAATATTCAAAATGCTATAAACTTATTTTATTGCATTTTTGACGATTAAGGCATTTTCAAGGATTTTCTGAAAACTATTTTTTGATAAAATACTATAGTAACTTCTAAAAAAATCATAAAATTTTGCTTTTTCCCATAAATTTAATTGCAGTAGAAATTCTGTTTAAAGTGTGATAATCTAAGTATTTTAGCTAAAAAATGAGTTTTGCCAGAAAAGCACTCAAACGTTAAAACGTCGAAATATGGAATAAAATCGATTTTAACATTTTCTGAGCTTTAATGTTTCATGTATTTTTCAAAATAATATGAAATATTCTATAAAAATATTGATTTTATAGATTTTTAATGGATTTTTTAAAAATATTAAATAATTAATAAATATTCAAAATGCTATAAAACTTTATTTATTGATTTTTTGAAATTAAGCATTTCAAGGATTTTCTGAAAACTATTTTTTAGATAAAATACACTATGAGTAACTTCCTAAGAAAATCATAAAATTTTGCTTACTTTTCCATAAATTTAATTGCAAGTAATTCTATAAGTTATAATAAGTATTTTAGCTAAAAATGAGTTTTGCAGAAACACTCAAACGCTTAAACGTCGAAATATGAATAAAATACGATTTTAAGCACATTTTCTGAGCTTTTAATGTTTCATGTATTTTTGAAAATAATATGAAATATTCTATAAAATATTGATTTTATAGATTTTAATGGATTTTTAAAAATATTAAATAATTAATATAATATTAAAAATGCTATAAAGCATTATATTAATTTTATTTGCATTTTTTTAGATTAAGGCATTTTCAAGTTTTCAAACTATTTTTTTTAGATAAAATTACACTATGAGTAAATTCTAAAAGAATAAATTCTTATTTTCATAAATTTAAATTGCAGTAGAAACATTCTAAATTGATAAAAGTATTTTAGCTAAAAATGAGTTTGCTGAAAACCTCAAGCTTAAAACGTCGAAATATGAATAAATCGATTTACACATTTTCTGAGCTTTTAATGTTTCATGTATTTTCGAAAATAATATGTTAAATATTATTTTTATAGATTTTAGTTTTAAAAATATTAGATTTTTATAAATTTTAAATTTTTAAAATTATTTTATGATAATTAAATATTCAAATTTTAAAACTTTTTTTATCATTGAGTTAAGAATCAAGTTTTCTACTTTTCAATAAATATTAGTAATTTTAAAATATAAATTTAAATTTTCATAGAAATTCTATTTAAAGTGTGATAATCTAAGTATTTTAGCTAAAAATGAGTTTTGCAGAAAACACTCAAACTGCTTAAACGTCGAAATATGAATAAAATACGATTTTAGCACATTTTTGAGCTTTTTAATGTTTCATGTATTTTCGAAAATAATATGAAATATTCTATAAAAATATTGATTTTTATAGATTTTAATGGATTTTTAAAAATATGTAAATAATTAATAAATATTCAAAAATGCTATAAAACTTTATTTTATTGCATTTTTGACATTAAGGCATTTTCAAGATTTTCTGAAAACTTATTTTTAGATAAAATACACCTATGAGTAAGCTTCTAAAAGAAAATCATAAAATTTTGCTTACTTTTCCATAAATTTAAATTGCAGTAGAAATTCTATTTAAAAGTTCATTTTAGCTAAAAATGAGTTTTGCCAGAAAAGCACTCAAACCGCTCTAAACGTCAAATATGCAATAAATACGATTTTAGCACATTTTCTGAGCTTTTAATGTTTCATGTATTTTTCAAAATAATATGAAATATTCTTATTTTCGAAAATAATATGAAATATTCTATAAAAATATTGATTTTTATAGATTATTAATGGATTTTTAAAAATATGTAAATAATTAATAAATATAAAAAAATGCTACAAAACTTTATTTTATTGCATTTTTTGACGATTTAAGGCATTTTCAAGGATTTTTTTAAAACTATTTTGTTAGATAAAATACACCTATGAGTAAGCTTCCTAAAAGAAAATCATAAAATTTTGCTTACTTTTCCCATAAATTTAAATTGCAGTAGAAATTCTATTTAAAAGTATTTTAGCTAAAAAATGAGTTTTCCAGAAAGCACTCAAACCGTAAACGTCGAAATATGCAATAAAATACGATTTTAGCACATTTTTCTGAGCTTTTAATGTTTCATGTATTTTCGAAAATAATATGAAATATTTATAAAATATTGATTTTATAGATTTTAATGGATTTAAAATATGTAAATAATTAATAAATATCAAAAATGCTATAAACTTATTTTATTGCATTTTACGATTTAAGGCATTTTCAAGATTTTCTGAAAACTATTTTTTAGATAAAATACACCTATGGTAAGCTTCCTAAAGAAAATCATAAAATTTTGCTTACTTTTCCATAAATTTAATTAAGAAATTCTATTTAAAAGTTGAATCTAATATTTTACTAAAAATGAGTTTCAGAAAAGCACTCAAACGCTTAAACGTCAAATATGCAATAAATACGATTTTAGCACATTTTCTGAGCTTTTAATGTTTCATTATTTTCAAAATAATAGAAATTCTATAAAAATATTGATTTTATAGATTTTTAATGGATTTTAAAATATGTAAATAATTATAAATATTAAAATGCTAAAACTATTTTATTCATTTTTGACGATTAAGGCATTGATTTTTGAAACTATTTTTTAGATAAAATAACCTATGAGTAAGTTCAAAGAAAATCATAAATTTGCACTTTCCATAAATTTAATTGCGAGAAATTCTATTTAAAAGTGTGATAATCTAAGTATTTTAGCTAAAAATGAGTTTTCCAGAAAAGCACTCAAACCGCTCTAAAACGTCGAAATATGCAATAAAATACGATTTTAGCACATTTTCTGAGCTTTTAATGTTTCATGTATTTTCGAAAATAATATGAAATATTCTATAAAATATTGATTTTATAGATTTTTAATGGGATTTTTAAAAATATGTAAATAATTATAAATATTCAAAAATGCTATAAAACTTGATTTTATTGCATTTTTTGACGATTTAAGGCATTTTCAAGGATTTTCTGAAAACTATTTTTTAGATAAAATACACCTATGAGTAAGCTTCCTAAAAGAAAATCATAAAATTTTGCTTACTTTTCCCATAAATTTAAATTGCAGTAAAATTCTATTTAAAAGTTGATATCTAAGTTTTTAGCTAAAAATGAGTTTTGCCAGAAAAGCACTCAAACTGCTTAAAACGTCGAAATATGCAATAAAATACGATTTTAGCACATTTTCTGAGCTTTTTAATGTTTCATGTATTTTCGAAAATAATATGAAATATTCTATAAAATATTGATTTTTATAGATTTTAATGGGATTTTTTTAAAAAAATGTAAATAATTAATAAATATTCAAAAATGCTATAAAACTTATTTTATTGCATTTTTGACGATTAAGGCATTTTCAAGGATTTTCTGAAAACTATTTTTTAGATAAAATACACCTATGAGTAAGCTTCTAAAAGAAAATCATAAAATTTTGCTTACTTTTCCCATAAATTTAAATTGCAGTAGAAATTCTATTTAAAAGTTGATATCTAAATTTTAGCTAAAAATGAGTTTTGCCAGAAAGCACTCAAACTGCTGTAAAACGTCGAAATATGCAATAAAATACGATTTTAGCACATTTTTCTGAGCTTTTTAATGTTTCATGTATTTTTCGAAAATAATATGAAATATTCTATAAAAATATTGATTTTTATAGATTTTTAATGGGATTTTTTAAAAATATGTAAATAATTAATAAAAATGCTATAAAACTTTATTTTATTGCATTTTTTGACGATTTAAGGCATTTTCAAGGATTTTCTGAAAACTATTTTGTTAGATAAAATACACCTATGAGTAAGCTTCCTAAAAGAAAATCATAAAATTTTGCTTACTTTTCCCATAAATTTAAATTGCAGTAGAAATTCTATTTAAAAGTGTGATTATCTAAGATTTTAATAAAATGAGTTTTGCCAGAAAAGCACTCAAACCGCTCTAAACGTCGAAATATGCAATAAAATACGATTTTAGCACATTTTTCTGAGCTTTTTAATGTTTCATGTATTTTCGAAAATAATATGAAATATTCTTAAAAATATTGATTTTTATAGATTATTAATGGATTTTTAAAAATATGTAAATAATTAATAAATATTCAAAATGCTATAAAACTTGATTTTATTGCATTTTTGATTTAAGGCATTTTCAAGGATTTTCTGAAAACTATTTTTTAGATAAAATACACCTATGAATAAGCTTCCTAAAAGAAAATCATAAAATTTTGCTTACTTTTCCCATAAATTTAAATTGCAGTAGAAATTCTATTTAAAAGTTGATAATCTAATATTTTAGCTAAAAATGAGTTTTGCAGAAAGCACTCAAACTGCTTAAAACGTCGAAATATGCAATAAAATACGATTTTAGCACATTTTTCTGAGCTTTTAATGTTTCATGTATTTTTGAAAATAATATGAAATATTCTATAAAAATATTGATTTTTATAGATTTTAATGGGATTTTTAAAAATATGTAAATAATTAATAAATATTCAAAAATGCTATAAAACTTATTTTATTGCATTTTTTGACGATTTAAGGCATTTTCAAGGATTTTCTGAAAACTATTTTGTTAGATAAAATACACCTATGAATAAGCTTCCTAAAAGAAAATCATAAAATTTTGCTTACTTTTCCCATAAATTTAAATTGCAGTAGAAATTCTATTTAAAAGTATTTTAGCTAAAAAATGAGTTTTGCCAGAAAAGCACTCAAACCGCTCTAAAACGTCGAAATATGCAATAAAATACGATTTTAGACATTTTCTGAGCTTTTTAATGTTTCATGTATTTTTCGAAAATAATATGAAATATTTTATAAAAATATTGATTTTTATAGATTTTTAATGTGAATTTTTAAAAATATGTAAATAAATAATAAATATTCAAAAATGCTATAAAACTTGATTTTATTGCATCTTTTGACGATTTAAGGCATTTTCAAGGATTTTCTGAAAACTATTTTTTAGATAAAATACACCTATGATAAGCTTCCTAAAGAAAATCATAAAATTTTGCTTACTTTTCCCATAAATTTAAATTGCAGTAGAAATTCTATTTAAAAGTATTTTAGCTAAAAAATGAGTTTTGCCATGAAAGCACTCAAACTGCTGTAAAACGTCGAAATATGCAATAAAATACGATTTTAGCACATTTTTCTGAGCTTTTTAATGTTTCATGTATTTTTCGAAAATAATATGAAATATTCTATAAAAATATTGATTTTTATAGATTTTATTGTGATTTTTTAAAAATATGTAAATAATTAATAAATATTAAAAATGCTATAAAACTTGATTTTATTGCATTTTTGACGATTTAAGGCATTTTCAAGGATTTTCTGAAAAAATATTTTTAGATAAAATATACACCTATGAGTAAGGGTTCCTAAAGAAAATCATAAAATTTTGCTAACTTTTCCCATAAATTTAAATTGCAGTAGAAATTATATTTAAAAGTATTTTAGCTAAAAATGAGTTTTGCCAGAAAGCACTCAAACCGCTCTAAAACGTCGAAATATGCAATAAAATACGATTTTAGCACATTTTTCTGAGCTTTTTAATGTTTCATGTATTTTCGAAAATAATATGAAATATTCTAAATTAATATTGATTTTTTAGATTTTTAATGGGATTTTTTAAAAATATGTAAATAATTTATAAATATTCAAAAATGCTATAAAACTTATTTTATTGCATTTTTGACTGATTTAAGGCATTTTCAGGATTTTCTGAAAACTATTTTGTTAGATAAAATACACCTATGAGTAAGCTTCCTAAAGAAAATCATAAAATTTTGCTTACTTTTCCCATAAATTTAAATTGCAGTAGAAATTCTATTTAAAAGTTTAACTGTATTTAGCTAAAAATGAGTTTTGCCAGAAAGCACTCAAACTCTTGTAAAAAGTCGAAATATGCAATAAAATACGATTTTAGCACATTTTTCTGAGCTTTTAATGTTTCATGTATTTTTCGAAAATAATATGAAATATTCTATAAAAATTGATTTTTATAGATTATTAATTGGATTTTTTAAAAATATGTAAATAATTAATAAATATAAAAAAATGCTATAAAACTTTATTTTATTGCATTTTTTGACGATTTAAGGCATTTTCAAGGATTTTTTTAAAACTATTTTGTTAGATAAAATACACCTATGAGTAAGCTTCCTAAAAGAAAATCATAAAATTTTGCTTACTTTTCCCATAAATTTAAATTGCAGTAGAAATTATATTTAAACGTATTTTAGCTAAAAAATGAGTTTTGCCAGAAAAGCACTCAAACCGCTCTAAAACGTCGAAATATGCAATAAAATACGATTTTAGCACATTTTTCTGAGCTTTTTAATATTTCATGTATTATTCGAAAATAATATGAAATATTCTAAATTAATGTTGATTTTTTTAGATTTTTAATTGGATTTTTTAAAAATATGTAAATAATTTATAAATATTCAAAAATGCTATAAAACTTAATTTTATTGCATTTTTTGACGATTTAAGGCAATTTTCAAGGATTTTTTGAAAACTATTTTGTTAGATAAAATACACCTATGAGTAAGCTTTCTAAAAGAAAATCATAAAATTTTGCTTACTTTTCCCATATATTTAAATTGCAGTAGAAATTCTATTTAAAAGTATTTTAGCTAAAAAATGAGTTTTGCCAGAGAAGCACTCAAACCGCTCTAAAACGTCGAAATATGCAATAAAATACGAGTTTAGCACATTTTTCTGAGCTTTTTAATGTTTCATGTATTTTTCGAAAATAATATGAAATATTTTATAAAAATATTGATTTTTATAGATTTTTAATGTGATTTTTTAAAAATATGTAAATAAATAATAAATATTCAAAAATGCTATAAAACTTGATTTTATTGCATTTTTTGACGATTTAAGGCATTTTTAAGGATTTTCTGAAAACAATTTTTTAGATAAAATACACCTATGAGTAAGCTTCCTAAAAGAAAATCATAAAATTTTGCGTACTTTTCCCATAAATTTAAATTGCAGTAGAAATTCTATTTAAAAGTGTGATAATCTAAGTATTTTAGCTAAAAAATGAGTTTTGCCAGAAAAGCACTCAAACTGCATTTCGATTTTAGCACATTTTTCTGAGCTTTTTAATGTTTCATGTATTTTTCGAAAATAATATGAAATATTCTATAAAAATATTGATTTTTATAGATTTTTAATGGGATTTTTTAAAAATATGTAAATAATTAATAATTATTCAAAAATGCTATAAAACCTAATTTTATTGCATTTTTTGACGATTTAAGGCATTTTGAAGGATTTTCTGAAAACTATTTTTTTTAGATAAAATACACCTATGAGTAAGGTTCATAAAAGAAAAAAAGAAAATTTTGCTAACTTTTCCCATAAATTTAAATTGCAGTAGAAATTCTATTTAAAAGTGTGATAATCTAAGTATTTTAGCTAAAAAATGAGTTTTGCCAGAAAAGCACTCAAACTGCTGTAAAACGTCAAATATGCAATAAAATACGATTTTAGCACATTTTTCTGAGCTTTTTAATGTTTCATGTATTTTTCGAAAATAATATGAAATATTCTATAAAAATATTGATTTTTATAGATTTTTATTGTGATTTTTTAAAAATATGTAAATAATTAATAAATATTAAAAAATGCTATAAAACTTGATTTTATTGCATTTTTTGACGATTTAAGGCATTTTCAAGGATTTTTTGAAAACTATTTTGTTAGATAAAATAATACACCTATGAGTAAGCTTCCTAAAAGAAAATCATAATATTTTGCTTACCTTTCCCATAAATTTAAATTGCAGTAGAAATTCTATTTAAAAGTATTTTAGCTAAAAAATGAGTTTTGCCAGAAAAGCACTCAAACCGCTCTAAAACATCGAAATATGCAATAAAATACGATTTTAGCACATTTTTCTGAGCTTTTTAATATTTCATGTATTATTCGAAAATAATATGAAATATTCTAAATTAATATTGATTTTTTTAGATTTTTAATTGGATTTTTTAAAAATATGTAAATAATTTATAAATATTCAAAAATGCTATAAAACTTAATTTTATTGCATTTTTTGACGATTTAAGGCAATTTTCAAGGATTTTCTGAAAACTATTTTGTTAGATAAAATACACCTATGAGTAAGCTTCCTAAAAGAATATCATAAAATTTTGCTTACTTTTCCCATATATTTAAATTGCAGTAGAAATTCTATTTAAAAGTATTTTAGCTAAAAAATGAGTTTTACCAGAGAAGCACTCAAACCGCTCTAAAACGTCGAAATATGCAATAAAATACGATTTTAGCACATTTTTCTGAGCTTTTTAATGATTCATGTATTTTTCGAAAATAATATGAAATATTCTATAAAAATATTGATTTTTATAGATTTTTATTGTGATTTTTTTAAAAATATGTACATAATTTATAAATATTAAAAAATGCTATACAACTTGATTTTATTGCATTTTTTGACGATTTAAGGCATTTTCAAGGATTTTCTGAAAAACTATTTTTTTAGATAAAATACACCTATGAGTAAGGTTCATAAAAGAAAATCATAAAATTTTGCTAACTTTTCCCATAAATTTCAATTGCAGTAGAAATTCTATTTAAAAGTATTTTAGCTAAAAAATGAGTTTTGCCAGACTAGCACTCAAACAGCTCTAAAACGTCGAAATATTCAATCATATACGATTTTAGCACATTTTTCTGAGCTTTTTTAATGTTTCATGTATTTTTCAAAAATAATATTAGGTATTCTAAATTAATATTGATTTTTTTAGATTTTTAATGGGATTTTTTAAAAATATGTAAATAATTTATATATATTCAAAAATGCTATAAAACGTTATTTTATTGCATTTTTTGATGATTCAAGGCATTTTCAAGGATTTTCTGAAAAACTATTTTTTTTAGATAAAATATACCTATGAGTAAGCTTCCTAAAAGAAAATCATAAAATTTTGCTTACTTTTCCCATAAATTTCAATTGCAGTAGAAATTCTATTTAAAAGTTTGATAATCTAAGAATTTTAGCTACAAAATGAGTTTTGCCATGAAAGCACTCAAACTGCAGAACGTTGAAATACATAAAATACGATTTTAGCACATTTTTCTGAGCTTTTTAATGTTTCATGTATTTTTCGAAAATAATATGAAATATTCTATAAAAATATTGATTTTTATAGATTATTAATAGGATTTTTTAAAAATATGTAAATAATAAATAAATATAAAAAAATGCTATAAAACTTTATTTTATTGCATTTTTTGACGATTTAAGGCATTTTCAAGGATTTTCTGAAAACTATTTTGTTAGATAAAATACACCTATGAATAAGTTCCTAAAAGAAAATCATAAAATTTTGCTACTTTTCCCATAAATTTAAATTGCAGTAGAAATATATTTAAAAGTGTATAATCTAAGTATTTTAGCTAAAAAATGAGTTTTGCCAGAAAAGCACTCAAACTGCTGTAAAACGTCGAAATATGCAATAAAATACGATTTTAGCACATTTTTCTGAGCTTTTTAATGTTTCATGTATTTTTCGAAAATAATATGAAATATTCTAAATTAATATTGATTTTTAGATTTTTAATGGGATTTTTTAAAAATATGTAAATAATTTATATATATTCAAAAATGCTATAAAACGTTATTTTATTGCATTTTTTGATGATTCAAGGCATTTTCAAGGATTTTCTGAAAAACTATTTTTTTAGATAAAATATACCTATGAGTAAGCTTCCTAAAAGAAAATCATAAAATTTTGCTTACTTTTCCCATAAATTTCAATTGCAGTAGAAATTCTATTTAAAAGTTTGATAATCTAAGTATTTTAGCTACAAAATGAGTTTTGCCATGAAAGCACTCAAACTGCTGTAAAACGTTGAAATATGCAATAAAATACGATTTTAGCACATTTTTCTGAGCTTTTTAATGTTTCATGTATTTTTCGAAAATAATATGAAATATTCTATAAAAATATTGATTTTTATAGATTATTAATGGATTTTTAAAAATATGTAAATAATTAATAAATATAAAAAAATGCTATAAAACTTTATTTTATTGCATTTTTTGACGATTTAAGGCATTTTCAAGGATTTTTTTAAAACTATTTTGTTAGATAAAATACACCTATGAGTAAGCTTCCTAAAAGAAAATCTAAATTTTGCTACTTTTCCCATAAATTTAAATTGCAGTAGAAATTCTATTTAAAATATTTAGCTAAAAATGAGTTTTGCCAGAAAAGCACTCAAACGCTTAAACGTCGAAATATGCAATAAAATACGATTTTAGCACATTTTTCTGAGCTTTTTAATATTTCATGTATTTTCAAATAATATGAAATATTCTAAAAATTTGATTTTTTAGATTTTTAATTGGATTTTTAAAAATATGTAAATAATTTATAAATATTCAAAAATGCTATAAAACTTAATTTTATTGCATTTTTGACGATTAAGGCATTTTCAAGGATTTTTGAAAACTATTTTGTTAGATAAAATACACCTATGAGTAAGCTTCTAAAGAAAATCATAAATTTTGCTTACTTTTCCCATAATTTAAATTGCAGTAGATATAAAATATTGATTTTTATAGATTATTAATGGGATTTTTTAAAATATGTAAATAATTAATAAATATAAAAAAATGCTATAAAACTTTATTTTATTGCATTTTTTGACGATTTAAGGCATTTTCAAGGATTTTTTGAAAACTATTTTGTTAGATAAAATAATACACCTATGAGTAAGCTTCCTAAAAGAAAATCATAATATTTTGCTTACTTTTCCCATAAATTTAAATTGCAGTAGAAATTCTATTTAAAAGTATTTTAGCTAAAAAATGAGTTTTGCCAGAAAAGCACTCAAACCGCTCTAAAACGTCGAAATATGCAATAAAATACGATTTTAGCACATTTTTCTGAGCTTTTTAATGTTTCATGTATTTTTCGAAAATAATATGAAATATTCTATAAAAATATTGATTTTTATAGATTTTTATTGTGATTTTTTTAAAAATATGTAAATAATTAATAAATATTAAAAAATGCTATAAAACTTGATTTTATTGCATTTTTTGACGATTTAAGGCATTTTCAAGGATTTTCTGAAAAACTATTTTTTAGATAAAATACACCTATGAGTTAGGTTCATAAAGAAAATCATAAAATTTTGC